>RJWM01014629.1:0-49948 GCA_004363535.1 Dasyprocta punctata | reverse complement strand
AGAAGCAGCCTCAGTTTTCTTACCTGGGTAACCTTGAACAGATGGTTGGTCAAACTACAAATGGTGAAGTCCAGCCTGCACAGCAACTCCAAGCAGCCTGGGAACCTTGGTGCATGGCTGGGGTCCTGGTAAAGCCTTGCCCAGCGACCCCAAGCAGCTGGGGAGCTTGGTGCTGCATATGGCATGATCTGACAGCTTGCACAGTGTATTCCACCTAACCATGAAGCCTTCATGTGCTGCTCAGAACCTGGTAGGGGCCCACCTGGCAACCCCAAGCAGCCAGGGAGCCTTGGTGCACCATTCAGGTCCTTGTAGGGTTTGCCCCAGCAACCCTAAACAGCTGGGGAGCCTTGGTGTACCACTCCAGATCTGGTATGGCCCTGCCCGGTGACCCCAAGCAGCCAGAGAGCATCAGTGTGCTGCTTGGCACAAACTGAAGACCTGCACAGAGTAATCCACCTATCCATGAAGACTTGGAGGCCACTCAGGACCTGGAAGGGCCCCACCCAGAAAGCTCAATCAGCTGAAGAGCCTAAGTGTCCCATGTGGGGCATGCTGAAGGCTCACCCAGCATGTCTCCAAGCACTGCCAAGACCTGGTAAGTCCTGCCTAATGACCCCCACTCAACTGGAGAACCCCCATCCAGTATGGACAGCCATCCTCAACCAGGACAGCCATCCTCAACCCAGGAAACAACTGAGACTTTGCATTCAGCTGCCCTAGGGGAATATAGGAAAATGACAAAATAAAGGAGCAAAATGCAATCTCAAACCTCCAGCCCACCCCAAACAAGCCTAGAAAACATGGACTTAGAAGAAAGTGTAAGCCACACACCTGAAACCTCTGAAATGATAGCAACTGAAGTAAAGAAACAACTCCATGAAGCTGTAAAGGAAATCAGATCATAAATGATCTTCCAGGTAAAACAAGAAATGATAAACATAGTGAAAGAAATGCTGAACACATGTAAGGAAGACATAGTTAAAAAAAATAAAAGAGCACTGCAAAATGATGGAAACTTTGAATGAACAATTTGAAAAAGAATCAGAATGCATGAAACAGATTCAAAGAGATATCCAGAAAATCAAAAATGCTATCAAAAGCAGGCAAAACTGCCTGAATGAATGTGAAGATAGATTTTCAGACCTCAATAACAAGTTTGCAGCTAGTGAACAAGAAAGAAAATATCTTTTAAAAATAAGAAAAAATTTGGGCTGGGGATTTAGCTCAGTGGCTCGAACACTTGCCTAGTAAGCACAAGGTCTTGAGTTTGATCCCCGCAGGGGCAGGGGGGAGAATCAGAAGTTGCAAGACAATGCAAAGAAAAACAGCATAAGATTAATAAGTGTAAACAAATAAGGTGATGACACAAATGATATAAAAAGACTATTTACAGAAATAATAGAAAATTTCTCAAACATAGGAAAAGAAACAGACATACAGTAAGTGAAGCATATTGAACTTCAATTAGCATAACCAAAATAAATCTACATCCAGACATATAATAATCAACATCCCAGAAATTTAACATAAGAACAGAATATTAAAAGCAGTTAGAGGAAAGAAACAGATCACCTATAAAGGAAAACCCATCAGAATCACAGCAGACTTCTCGACACAAACAATCAAGTCAAGAAGAGCATGGAGCGAAGTATTTCAAATCCCAAAGGAAAATGACTTCCAACCCAGATTGATGCACCCTGTAAAACTATCCTTCAAAACCAATGGAGAAATAAAATAATTCCACAACAAAGAATAGCTGAAGAACTTCATGACCACCAAACCAACCCTGTAAAGAACACTGAAAGATATTCTAGATAGACATAATAATAACTATAAATTCAAGAATACCAACAGAAAAAAACCACCAAGCAGGGCAAACAATTAAACAGAGGGGACAGGTAAAGAACCAATAGCAGAAAAATAACATGACAAAAATAAGCCAATATATATCACTTATAACCATTAATGTAAATGACCTCAATTTGCCAATTAAAAGAAACAGACTGGCAGAATGGATCAAGAAACAACAACCAACCATATGCTGTGTACAAGAAACCCATATAGCCCAAAGGGAAATTCATAGAATGAAAGTCAAAGGATGGAAAACAATACTCCATGCAACAGAAACCTAAAAAAAATACAGGGGTAGCTATTCTGTTTGCAGACAATGTGAACTTCAAGAATGATCAAGAGAGATAAAGAAGGTCACTACATGTTGGTTAGGGGAAAACTTCAAGAGGAAGAGATATCAATCTTAAATATATATATGCACCAAATTTGGGAGCACCCAGCTATATAAAACAAATATTAATAGAAATGAAAAATCAAATAAGCAATACCACAATTATAACAGAAGACCTTAACACCCCATTGACACAAAGAGACAGATCAACTAGGCAAATAACAGCAAAGAGATAACAGAACTGAATCAAACTTGTGAACAAATGGACTTAGTAGATGTGTACAGAGTGTTTCACCCAACAACATTAGAATACACATTCTTCTCCGCTTTACATGGAACATTCTCTAAAACAGACCATATACTAGCTCAGAGAACATGGTTAAGTAGATGCAAAAAATCAAAATTATCCCATGCATATTATCTGATCATAGTGCCATGAAACTACAAATTAATGACAAAAGAAACTGCAAAAACTCCATAAACATGAGAATTAAATGAACATTAAATAATACACTCCTGAGCAATCGATGAGTCACAGAGAAAATTATAGAACAAATTAAACAATATCTACAAGCAAATGAAAATTCAAATACAACTTACCGGAACCTGTGGGATGCAATGAAAGCAGTCCTCGGAGGGAAATTTATTGCAGTGAATTGCCACATCAGGAAAACAGAATGAACACAAATAAATAACCTGATGTTACACCTCAAATGTCTAGAAGAAGAGCAAGTCAAGCCCAAAGCCAAAAGATGGGAGGAAATTATAAAGATCAGAACAGAAATTAACACAAGACCAACAAAACAATACAAAGAATTAACAAATCAAAGAGCTGGTTCTTTGAAAGAATAAATAAAATTGATAAACCCCTAGCCAACTTTATTTTAAAAAGGAAAGAAAAAACTCAAATTCATGCAGTAAGGAATGAAAAGGGTGAAATCACTATACAGCCTGTGGAAATACAGAAAATCATCAATACCTATTTTGAAAACCTTTACACTCATAGGTTCGATAACACAGAAGAAGTGAACAGATTCCTAGAAACCTATGAATTACCAAAGCTGGATCAAGAAGATGTAAAACTGCTGAATAATCCAATTTCAGTTAATGAAATTGAAAATGTAATTAGAACCTTATCAACAAAGAAAAACCCAGGTCCCGATGGATTCACAGTTGAATTCTACAAGAAAGTCAAGGAAGACTTAATGTCAACACTCCTCATATTCTTCAGTGAAATTGAAAGGGAAGCAAATCTCCCTAACTCATTCCTGGAAGCAAGTATTACCCTAATATCAAAACCAGAGAAAGACCCAGCCAAAAAAGAGAACTACAGGTCAACCTCCCTAATGAACATAAATGGAGAAATCCTCAATAAAATAGTGGCAAAAAGAATGCAGCAAGTCATCAAGAAAATTATACATCACAGCCAAGTGGGATTCACCCCGGGAATGCAGGGATGGTTCAACATATGCAAATCAATAAGCATAATACAACATATCAATTGAGCCAAAGATAAGAATCACATGGTCTTCTAAATAGATGCAGAAAAAGGTTTTGTTAAAGTCCAACACTCATTCATGATAATAACTCTACAGAAAATTGGAATAGACGGTCTTTACCTCAATCTAATGGAAGCCATCTATGACAAACCAACAGCCAGCATTATATTAAATGGTTGAAAACTGAAAGCTTTCACTCTAAAATCAGGAACAAAACAAGGCTGTCTACTATCACCACTCCTATTCAATATAATGCTGGAAACATTAGCCAGAGCAATTAGACAAGAGAGAGAAATAAAAGAAATAAGGATAGGAAAGGAAGAAGCTAAATTATCATTATTTGTAGATGACATGATACTCTATATAAAAGACCCCCAAAACTCCATTGGAAGACTTCTAGGTGTAATAACCAAATTCAGTAATGTAGTTGGATACAAAGACAACACTCAAAAATCAATAGCATTCCTATACACAAACAGCAAAGTCACTGAGAGAGAAATAAGAAAAACGACACCATTCATAATAGCATTCAAGAAAAATGAAACATTTAGGAATCCATCTAACAAAGGAAGAAAAAGATCCATACAGTGAATATTACGGTACTCTGAAAAAAGAAATCAAAGAGGATTTCAGAAAATGGAAAGACAGTCCTTGTTCATGGAAAGGAAGAACAAGTGTGGTGAAACTGATCATTCTCCCAAAATTGTTGTACAGATTTAATGCAATTCCAATCAAAATACCATTGGAATATCTCACTGGTTTAGAGAAATCATTCCTAAAATTCATCTGGAACCAGAAGAGACCTAGGATAACAAAGGCAATTCTGGGCAACAAAGGGAAGGTAGGAGGCATCACAATCCCTGACTTGAGATTATTCTACAAAGCTACTGTGATAAATTCAGCATGGTACTGGAATCAAAACAGACCTGAAGATCAATGGAATAGATTACAAGATACAACAACAACTACACTCAGCCACCTTATCTTTGACAAAGGGGTCAAACATTTGTTCACTGGAAGAAAAACAGCCTCTTTAATAAGTGGTGCTGGAAAAACTGGCTTTTCACATGCTAAAAACTAAAACTAGATCCATGCCTATCACCATGCACTCAACTAAAGCCAAAATGGATCAATTATCTAAATATTAAAATAGAAACACTAAATCTGCTAGAAGACAAAGTAAGTAGAAACCTTAAAGACATAGGGTAGGAAGATAATTCATGAACAAAAATCAAACTGCATGGGAAATACTTTCCAAAATCAGTAACTGGGATCTTGTCTTATTAAAAAGTTCTTGCATGTCAAAAGAAATCTCCAACAGAGTGAAAAGAAAACCCACAAATTGGGAAAAAATCTTAATCAACTGTCCCTCAGACAAAGGACTTCTATCTAGAATATGTAAAGAATTAAAAAAAAAAATCAGGTCCCCAAAGTTCAAAGACCCAATCCAAAAATGGGCATCTGAGATGAATACTCACTTTTCAGCTGAAGAAATACAAATGGCAAATAAATATATGAAAAACTGTTCATCATCATTGGTCATTAGAGAAATGCAAATTAAAACAACATTGAGGCTCTGTCTCACTCCAGAAAAAATGGCCAGGACCAAGAAAACAACCAATAACAAACGCTGGAGAGGCTGTGGGGAAAAAGGAACTCTCCTGCACCGTTGGTGGGAGTGCAGACTGGTGCAACCACTGTGGAAATCAGTCTGGATGTTCCTCAAAGAGCTGGGATTGGAGGTCCCATTTGACCCAGCTATCCCACTTCTGGGCACATTCCTGAAAGAATTGAAAACATCATACCACAGTGATTTATGTGCACCCATGTTTATAGCAGCACAATCTGAAATAGCCAAATTTTGGAAACAACCCAAGTGCCCATTAACCGAGGAATAGATAGAAAAGATGTGGTATTTTTACGTAATGGAGTACTACTCGGCTATAAAGAATGATCACACTGAGGCTGTTATAGGTAAGTGGAGGTGACTTGAGATCATACTCATAAGTGAAATAAATCAAACTCACATGTGTAAATTCTGTATTGTCTCCCTGGTATAAGAAACTGAAAGAGTAAATAAGATCCAAAATCTTCAATAAATATTGCAAAAGGTTAAGAAACTGCTCAAAGGGGAAAAATAACTTTGATAGGGAAAAGGATAAAAGGAGGAAGGGAAAAGAAAAAAGATAGAAATTTGTATATATACATTTAAGATAGCTAAGATGACTATACTACTAATTCTATTAGTTTTTGAAACAAAATGGTTAGCATTCATAGGATTAGATCAATTCTGCATATCTATATCTGGTAATCTGAGTAACTCTTTTGACAGTAACTATGCAAAATAACAATGTTTGTTAAGTTCCTACCACTTTGTTTTGAAAGCCTAAATTGTTATGGTTTTGAGGTTTTTTATTGTTGTTTTTTCCTCTCTTTTGTTTTTGTATTTTGTTTTGTTTTGTTTTCCCCTTTAAAATGGTAAAGTCCATCCTGAAGAGACCATCTCAGAAATGAGAAACATAATTGGGCGATGGAGAAAAGACTACCTTTGCTATAAATTTTGTTCATGTCCAAGTGTTTTCTGGAAAGTAGAACACCGAGGAAGGCAGTTTAATCTCCTCATTAGCAAGTCATGTGGTCACACTGTTTTTTTGTTTGTTTGTTTGTTTGTTTTTTCCCAGTACACATTCTCATTCTTTGTAAAATGGATAGGCCAAAAATATTCCAAATGTCTAAATTCTGCTTCTCTCTGGATTGATGATACATAGTCCTCACTCAATCACCTAGGAATGGACCTCGAGCCTGAAGCACCTGCTTTCTAAGAGATTACACTTGGGCTTTGTCAGGTGTTTCACCTTGTGTGGGAACACCTTTCAGACTTGCTGAGTCTTCCTTTGATCTACTGCAGCATGTGCATCAATGGCTGTCAGGTCTGCCTCTGGCCTTCATCATCATGGTCCCTAGGGAAGGTGACCACTTGTGGCACAGAGAGGTATATGAAGGCTCATTGCCTTTCTTTGGTTGCCAGGAGAGACCTGCAGCGCATGGGGTATCAATGCACTCCATTAAAGTTGATCCTGCTCTGTCTTTCCCCTGTGCAAGGAAAACCTTCACTCTACCCAGCGCTTGATTGCGCTGTGGCTCCTCAGCAGCTCCCATACCAAGATGCAAGTGGAAGAGTGTTCAGAGTCCAACCCTGAGACTGATAACTAATGCTCAGTATTTCACTCCTTTGGCATTGATAACCAGTCCGTGGTTAATTGCTCAACAATTAACTATGCTGTCTTCAAATAATTTCTTCTTCTCAAATTCTGCTATCAGCCATCAAGAGTAACCAGACTACTCTTTCGACACTTTGGTTAGCTATTTTCCCAGCCAAATAGCCCCTAATGTCATCATCTTGGACTTTGTAGTCTCCAGAACTAACAAAAATAAATTTCTGTTGTTTATAATCCATCCATTTTACAGTGTTTTGTTATGGCAGCCCAGACTGACTAAGGGGGTCATAAAACACCATACAGCTTCCTCCATGTTCTCTGGAGACAAATGCTCTTGGTTTGGCAAAATAAAATCTCTGATAATCCTCAAACCACCACGCTATGAGGAAGCTGGAGCAAAATGGAAAGATTGTGCCCAGGGGCTCTGATTGACAGTCCCAGCTGGACCCAGGTGTCGGTCATCCCAGCCCACATACCAGTCATGTGAGTGAAAAATCCTTAAGATGTACCTAGTCCTCATCTATTCATACTTCCCAGATGAGACTTTAGATGCTGTGCTGCAGAAACAATCTCTGCCATCCTCTTTGTTCCCACAAAACCTGATAATTTGAAATAAATGGCTATCTTACTCCACAAAGTTTAGAACAGTTAGTTACAAAGCAATAGATAACCAGAAAGAATGTTATAAAATGCATTTTTCTGTCTCTTTTAACGCTTTTTGCCTTGAATTCAGCTTTTTCTGATGCTTAATTACCGTCCTTGGTTTCTTGTTTGAATGTTCCTCCTTCACTCATTTTGTTATTTTTAACTCTTCTGAATAATTTTAAGTCTCTTTTGAATATGATATGGAGTTAGATTTTTCTCTATAATCCAGTTGGAAACTTTCTTTTGATGGTTGTCAATGTCATCAATGATGTTTAATATGACAGATATATTTTGTTTCAGCTTCCTGGTATTATTTTATATTTTCTATTTTTAAGTTTATTTTGGTTATTCATTATATAGTCAACTTTGAGAAAGAGAAGGCAAGATAAAGAAGTAATGTGTTCAGTCATTCTGTTCTTTTTAAAGTTTGCATTTTTGTTCTATTGGTTATATTTATGATTATAACTTTATAAAGTATCTTGTTTTCTAAAACAGCAAATTTCAATTCCTTTCTTTTCTCCTCCTACTATTTGTTTTTCTTCTTCCCTCCCTCTCACCTTCTCCCCACCAGCTGGTGACATAATAATATATTAATATTATATGTGTACTTCTAAATAAGCATTTCACTTTTACTATTGTATTTGCTAGCTTTAAATGAAATAGTTTGATCCTCAGCTATCACTAATGGGAATTCAGCAAACTTACTCTACTTCCCTTGCCTCTTAAGTCCAGTGTAGTTATTGTATCATTCTCTCATTTCTTTTTCTTTAAGAGAAAAAAGACACATATAAGAAAGACAAAAAGCAAAAGAGACAAACAAACGACAACAGCAAATCCACAAATGTAACATTGTAGGTTTACAAAACAAGATGATAGGAACTTGACAATGGTTGCAATATTGCATATTGTTACCTTCAAAATGGTTGCTTACATTAACAGATACAGACATGTAAAATTGATCTAATCATATGAGTATTAACCGATCTTACTCAATATCTAATACATTCAGCAGTATAGTCATTTTAGCTATCTTACACATACATATATACAGATTTATGTCTTTTTCCTTTTCCCTTCCTTCTTTCCTCCTTTTCCCTTTCCCAATTATTTTTGCTCTTTGAGCAGTTTTTTACCCTTACACAGTATTTATTGTAGATTTTGGATCATATATGCTTTTTCAGTTTCTTACACTAGGGAGACTACATGGTATTTACACATGCGGGTTTGATTTATCTCACTTACGAGTATGGTCTCAAGTCATGTCCATTTACTTGTAAAAGTCTCAGTGCAATCTTTCCTGGTAGCTGAGAAGTAATCCATTGTATAAAAATACCACATCTTTTTTATCCATTCCTTGATTGATGGGCACTTGAGTTGTTTCCAAGATTTGGCTATTACAAATTGAGTTGCTATAAACATGGGCGCACAATATCACTGTGGTGTGATATTTTCAATTCTTCAGGGAAAATGCCCAGAAGCGGGACAGCTGGGTTAAATGGGATCTCTAATCCTAGCTTCTTGAGGAATCTCCACACTGATTACCACAGTGGTTGCAGCAGTCTACACTCCCACCAACAGTGGAGAAGAGTTCCTTTTTCCCCACAACTGCTCCAGCATTTGTTGTTGGTTGACTTTTTAATCTTGGCCTTTCTTTCTGGAGTGAGATGGAATCTCAGTGTTGTTTTAATTTGCATTTCCCGAATGACAATTGATGTTGAACATTTTTTCATATATTTATTTACCATTTGTATTTCTTTCTCTGAGAAGTGTGTATTCATCTCAGATGCCCATTTTTTGGATTGGGTACTTGAATTTTAGGGGCCTGATTTCTTTTAATTCTTCATATGTTTTAGATAGAAGTCCTTTGTCTGGTGGACAATTGGCTAAGATATTTTCCCAGTTCTTGGGTTTTCTTTTCACTCTGTTGGAGATTTCCTTTGACATGCAAAACTTTTTAGTAAGATGAGATCCCAGTTGTTGATTCTGGGAAGTGCTTCCCATGCAATTTGATTTTTGTTCATGAGCTTTCTGCCTACTCCTATGTCATCAAGATTTGTACCTACTTTGTCTTCTAGCAAGTTTAGTGTCTCTGTTTTAATATTCAGATCTTTGATCCATTTTTTAATTTTAGCCTATGGTGATAGACACAGATCTAGTTTTAGTTTATGGCATACAGAAAGCCAGTTTTCCCAGCACCATTTGTTAAAGAGGCTATTTTTCTTCCAATGTACATGTTTGGCCCCTTTGTCAAAGATGAGGTGGTTAAGTGTGTTTGTAGTTGTGGCTATATCTTCTAATCTATTCCATTGATCTTCAGGTCTGTTTTAATTCCAGCACCATGCTGATTTTATCACAGTAGGTTTGCAAGATAGTTTCAAGTCAGGGATTGTGATACCTCCTGCCTTACCTTTGTTGCTGAGAATTGCCTTTGCCATTCTAGGTCTTTTCTGGTTCCAGATGAATTTCAGAAATGTTTTCTCTAGCTCTGTGAGGTAGGCAAGTTGTATTTTGATTGGGATTGCATTAAATCTGTATAACAATTTTGGGAGAATGGCCATTTTCATGATGTTTATTCTTCCTATCTATGAACAGGGAATATCTTGCCATTTTCTGAAATCTTCGATTTCCTTTTTCAGAGTAATGTAATTTTCACTGTATAGATCTTTTACTTCCTTTTTTAGATTGATTCCTAAGTATTTTATTTTTTTGGATGTTACAGTGAAGGGTGTGGTTTCCCTTATTTTTCGTTCAGTGACTTTGTTCTTTGTGTAAAAGAATGCTATTGATTTTTGAATGTTGACCTTGTATCCAGCAACATTACTGAATTTGGTTATTACATCTAGAAGTCTTTCAGTGGATTTTTGGGGGTCTTCTATGTAGAGTATCATATCATCTGCAAATATTGATAATTTTACTTCTTCCTTTCCTATCCTTATTCCCTTTATTTCTTTCTCTTGTCTAATTGCTCTGGCTAATATTTCCAGAACTATATTGAATAGGAGCAGTGATAATGGACATCCTTGTCTTGTTCCTAATTTTAGGTTGAAAGTTTTCAGTTTTTCTCCATTTAGTAAGATGTTGGCTGTTGGGTTATGATATACGGCTTTTATCAGGTTGAGGTAGAGATCATCTATTCTGATTTTCTGTAGAGTTTTTATCATGAATGGGTGTTGGATTTTGTCAAAAGCTTTTTCTGCATCTATTGAAATGATCATGTGGTTCTTGTCCTTGGCCCTATTGATATGGTGTATTACATTTATTGATTTGCATATGTTGAACCATCCCTGCATTCCTGGGATGAATTTCAATTGATCACAGTGTATAATCTTCCTGATAACTTGCTGTATTCTATATGCTGGTATTTTATTGAGGATTTTTGCATCTATGTTCATTAGGGAGATTGGCCTATAATTTTCTTTTTTGATTGGGTCTTTCTCTGGTTTTGGTATTAGGGTAATACTTGTTTCCAGGAGTGAGTCAGGGAGACTTGCTTCCCTTTCAATTTCATTGAAGAGTTTGAGGAGTGTTGGCATTAAGTCTTCCCTAAATCTTTTGTAGAATTCAGCAATGAATCCATCAGGACCTGGGCTTTTCTTTGTTGGTAAGGTTCTAATTACATTTTCAATTTCATTAGCTGATTGGGTTATTCAGCAGTTTTACATCTTCTTGATTCAGCTATGGTAATTCATAGGTTTCTAGGAATCTGTCCATTTCTTCTGTGTTATCGAATCTACATGAGTAAAGGTTTTTGAAGTGAGTGTTGATGATCTTCTGTATTTCCACAAGGTCTGTAGTGATTTCACTTTTCTTTTCTTATGGCATAAATCTGTGTTTTTCTTTCCTCTTTTTGATCAGGTTGGCTAGGGGTTTGTCAATTTTATTTACTCTTTCAAAGAACCAACTCTTTGATTCATTAATTCTTTGTATTGTTTTCTTAGTTTCAATTGTATTAATTTCTGCTCTAATCTTAATAATTTCCTCCCTTCTTCGGACTTTGGACTTGAATTTCTCTTCTTTTTCTAGAAGTTTGAGGTGCAGCATTAGGTTGTTTATGTGTGTTCTTTCCATTTTTCTGATGTGGGAGTTTAGTGTTATAAATTTCCCTCTGAGGACTGCTTTCATTGTATCCCACAGGTTCCAGTAATTTGTATTTGCATTTTCATTCAATTGTATATATTGTTTAACTTCTTCTTTAATTTCTTCTGTGACTCATTTATTGTTTAGGAGAGTATTATTTAATTTCCATGGGTTTATGAGGTTCTTGTAGGATTTTTTGTCATTCATTTTCAATTTTACTGTGCTATGGTCAGATAATATGCGTGGAATTATTTTCATTCCTTTGCATTTACTTAAGCATGTTTTGTGGACCAGTATATGATCTATTTTAGAGAATGACCCATGTGCAGCTGAGAAGAATGTGTATTCTGATGTTGATGGGTGGAACGCTTGGTACACATCTACTAGGTCCATTTGTTCACAAGTTTGATTCAGTTCTGTTATTTCTTTGCTGAATTTTTGTTTGATTGATCTGTCTCTCTGTGACAGTGGGGTGTTAAGGTCCCCTGTAATAACTGTATTATTGTTTATTTGGTTTTTCATGTTTATTAAGAATTGTCTTACATAATTGGGTGCTCCCATATTCAGTGCATATATATTTATGATTGTAATCTCTTCCTCTTGAAATTTTCCCCCAATTAGCATGTAGTGACCTTCTTTATCTCTTTTGATCATTTTCAGTTTGAAGTTCACATTGTCTGCAAACAGAATAGCTATCCCTGCTTTTTTCTGGGTTCCTATTGCATGGAGCATTGCTTTCTAGCCTTTGACTTTTAGTCTGTGAACTTCCTTTTGAGTGAAATGTGTTTCTTGTACACAGCATATTGTTGGATTTTGTTTCTTAACCCACTCTGCTAGTATGCTTCTTTTTATTGGTGAGTTGAGACCATTTACATCGATTGATATAACTGATATGTACTGGCTCATCCCTGTCATGATATCTTTCTGTTGTTGGTTTTCTACATTTTCTGTTTAATGATTTGCCCTGCTTAGTGGTTTCCTTTTGTTGTTGTTCTTAACATTGTAGCTATCTTTTTATCTTTCTAGAGTGTCTTTCAGTACTCTTTGTAGTGTTGATTTGGTGGCCATAAATTTCTTCAGTTGTTCTTTGTCATGGAAGTATCTTATTTCTCCATCAATTTTTAAAGATAGTTTTGCAGGGTACATCAATCTGGGTTGAAAGTTGTTTTCTCTCAGGATTTGAAATACTTTACTCCAAGCTCTTCTTGATTTAAAGGTTTGTGTTGAGAAGTCTGCCATGATTCTGATAGGCTTTCCTTCATAGGTCATCTGTTTCTTTTCTTTGACAGCTTTTGGTATTTTGTTCTTGTGCTGTATTTCTGATACCCTAATCATTATACGTCTGGGTGAAGATTTATTTTGGTTATGGTTAATTGGAGTTCTGTGCACCTCACTTACCTGTATATCAGACTCTCTTCCCATGTTTGGAAAATTTTCTATTATTTCTGTGAATAGTCTTCGCAGGTCATTAGTATTGACCCCTGCTTTTTCATTTATGCCTAATAATCTTACGTTATTTCTCTTGGAGCTGTTGAATTGTTGTTTCTTGGCTCCTTATTATTTTTAAGAGATCTTTTCTTTCATGATCATAAGCTTCTATGCTGTGTTCGAGGTCTGAGATTCTATCGTCAGCTTCATCCAAGCGGTTTTTGAAACTTCCCATGGAATTTTTCATTTCCTGAATTTCCCTTTGAACCTGTTTCATGCATTCTATTTGTGTCTTATATTGTTCATTCAAAGTTTCTATCATTTTCTTATGTTCTTCCATTTTTTTATCTTGATCTTCTTTAGATTCATACAACATTTCTTTCATAATGATTGTCATTTCATTTTTTAGCTGAGAGATTATTTCCGATTTGAGTTTCTCTATAGCTTCATGGAGTTGTTTCTTTACTTCATTTGCTATCATTTCAGAAAGTTCAGTAGTTTGACTCCCAGTTTCTTCCATTTCAGTGTCTCTTGGGTTTGTTCTCAGTGGGCTGGGGGATTGAGACTGTCTCTTGGTCTTTTGTTTTGTCATTTTTTTCTGGGACCTGTGTGACTGGGCAGGCAGCCTCCCAATGGATTGCACTGGAACACTGTGCTGGGTAGAGCGTCAGTCCTCCAATATCCCTGTGGCAGCTGGGGCACAACCCCAGATTAGAGCGCTGGACCCTTGTGTTCTGTGGTTTGTGAGGCTGGCCATGTGCTCCCATGATGTACTTTGTTGGGTTACTCTGGGATGCTGGGCTGGACAAAGTTTGTATCCTCCTTGTACCTAGCAGGGTCACACACCTGGAGCTTGTTGCTGGGGTCTAGAACCTGGCTTTGTAGTGTTCAGAACCTCTGCGACCCAGGGGGCTAGCAGAGACACATCCCTGGGGTGTGTCACTGGACCTTGAGCCTGGCTGGGTGGAGTTTGGAATTTCCTGGACCCAAGCAGCTAGACAGAGAACACCCTAGAGTGTGGCACCACCCAGACCTTGTGTCTGGCTCCTAGGAGTTCAGAGCCTCTGGAGCACAAGGGAAGCCCAGGTGAGTCCCAGGCATATAGTGCTGGGGCCTTGCTTCTGGTTGGGTGGGTTCACAACCTCTAGGACCTGCCACGTGGCTGCACCCCTGAACAGTGGAGCTCATGCCTTGTGCTCTGATGGGCAGGGCTCAAGTTCTCTAAGGCCCTGCAGCTACGCTGGCTGCTCCCTGATGAGCAGCTCTGGGGCTCTGGGCTGGGCTGGGCTCAGTACCTCTGTGTCCTGTGAGGCTGACCGGGCATTCCCCTGATGGAGTGCGCTGAAACACCAGACTGGGTAGAACTCGATTCTCTGCCCAGCTAGTGAGGACGCACTCTCGGAGTGTGTTGCTGGAGCCTCCCCGTTACTGGGTAGGGGTTGGAACCTCCAGGACCCAGGCAGCTAGGCAGAGTGCACCCCGGAGTGTGGCACCACCCGGACCTTGTGTCTGGCTGCTAGGAGTTCAGAGCCTCTGGAGCCCATTCTCCCATTTCTATGAACATAATTTCACTGTATTTCACAACCCTCATTTCCATAATTGTCTTAGCTTTGTTTCCACTTTAAATTACATTAAAGCTCATGGCCATAAAAGAATGAATTTGATCCCTTTTCTTACACTACATGCAACAATGAAAGCAAAATGGATCAAAAACTCAACATAATATTTAAAACTATTAGAGGAAAATATATGGGGAAGAGCTTTATAACATTTTATTCGACAATGATTTCTTGAATATGATGTCAAAAGAATAAGCCAGAAATAAGAAAATATATAAATTGAACAATATAGAAATTAAAATTATTTTTTGCATCAAAGGACACAGAATAAAAAGACAACCCACAGGATGGAAGTGAATATTTGTAAATCATATATTTGACAAGAAGTTATATTAATAACTCCTATAATTCAACAATAATTTTAAAATAAGCAAAGGTCTTAGGCAGGCATGTGTTTAAAGAAGACACATAGATGACCAAATAAACACATAAAAAGATACTCAAGATCACTAATATTAAGGAAATGCAGATTAAAAACTATAGGGATACCATCACCCTTTCAATAGAATAACTGCTGTGGAAGAAAGGGAGAGGGGGAAGGG
The DNA here is from genome assembly GCA_004363535.1 of Dasyprocta punctata. NCBI lineage: Eukaryota > Metazoa > Chordata > Mammalia > Rodentia > Dasyproctidae > Dasyprocta > Dasyprocta punctata. The sequence goes on along the minus strand of RJWM01014629.1, from coordinate 34,735 downwards.
TAGAGGGAGAAGAGGGAGGGGAAGGGGAGAAGGAGGGGGGAGAGGTGGGGGAGAAGGAGAGGTAGAGCAGAAGGGGAGGAGGGAGAAGGAGAAAGAGGGAGAAGAGGAAGAAAGGAAGAGGAGATTGAAGGAAGAAGAAAGTGAGAAAACAAGGAAGGAAGGAAGGAAGGAAGGAAGGAAGGAAGGAGGAAGGAAGGAAGGAAGGAAGGAAGGAAGGAAGGAAGGAAGGAAGGAAGGAAGGAAGGAGAGAAAGAGAAAGTTGGTTTTCAAAGAAACAAATCTGATTCACTAATCCTTTGTACTGTTCTTTCAGTCTCTAAGTCATTGATTTCAGCTCTGATTTTTATTATTTCTTCCCTTCTACTGGTTTTAAATTTGTTTTGTTCTTGTTTTTCCAAAACCTTGAGATGAATTATTAGTTTATTTATTTGAGATGTCTCTGAATTTCTAATGAGGCACTTATAGCCATAAATTTTCCTCTTACAATTGTTTTCACTGTATCCCAGAGCTTCTGACATGGTGTGATTCTATTTTTACTTGATTTTCAGGAGTTTTTAATCCCGCAATTCCTTCAGTGACTCACTGATCATTCAAAAGTGTATTATTTAACCTCCATGGCTTTGTATGGTTTCTGTAATTTCCTTTACTGATGGTCTCTAATTTCATTCCATTGTGACCTGATAAGATACAAGAAATTATTCATTTTTTGCATGTATTAAGTCCTATTTTATGTTCCAAAGTATCATCTGTTTTGGATAATGTTCCATAAACTGATGGAGGAAAATGTAGTCTACTGTCATTAGATGGAATATTCTTTGTATGTCTGTTAAATCCATATACTCTCTAGCAATATTGTTTAACAACATTGTTTCTTTATTGATTTTTTAGATAGTCTATTTGTGAAAATGAAGTGTTGAACTCACTATTGTTAGATTGCAGTCTATGTACTCCTTTATGTTGAGTAGTGTTTGTTTTATAAAATTGAGAGCACTGCTGTTTATATATTTTTAATCACTATACTTTCTTGGTGGATTTTTCCCTTGATCAGCATGTAGTGACCTGCTTTATCTCTTCTAATTGTAGTTTGAAGTCTACTTTATCACATACGAGTGCAGCTAATCCTGCTTGCTCTTGGATTTCACTTGCATAGAACAGATTTTTCCATCTTTTTACTTTCAGATTTGATATGTCTTTGCCAGTGATATGTGTTTCTTGTAGGTAACATATAATTGGATTTGGTTTTTAATCCAATCCACCCGTCTGTATCTTTTACTTGGCAAATTAAGACCAATTGCATTCAGGGTTATAATTGAATGGTATTTATTGCTTCCTGTCATTTCGTTGACTGTTTGATTCTGATTTGTTTACTCTTTTAATAAGATTTACTCCTTCTCATGCTCTCTTGATTATGTTTACCTTTCTTTTCTGTGTATGTGTTTCCTTAAGTATGTTTTGCAAAGCTGATTTTGCAGTGACGAATCCTTTTAGTCTATGCTTACCTTAGAAGATATTTATTTTCTCCTGCAATTCTGAGGGATAGTTTTGCAGTTTATAGTAGTCTAGTAATTTTTTTCAGGGTTTGAAATTCATCATTTGAAGCACTCCTGGACTTTAGAGTTTATTGAGAAATTTACTCTTACTCTGATGGATTTGCCCCTGTAAACCATTTGGCATTGTTCTCTTGCAGTTTTTTGTTTTGTTTTGTTTTGTTTTGTTTTGTTTTGTTTTGTTTTGCGGCACCAGGGATCGAACATCACAGCTTCACGCCTGCCAGAAAGGCACTTACGCCACTGAGCCAAACTCCCAGCCCTAGTTTTTTGAGGCAAGGTCGCACTATGTAGCTCAGGCCGGCCTTGCGCTCGCGTTGTAGACCAAGCCGGCCTCGAACTCACAACGCTCCTCCTACCTCAGCCTCCCGAGTGCTGGGATTAAAGGCGTGCGCCACCACGCCCGGCTACTCTTGCAGTTTTTAGTGTTCTTTTCTAGTTCTGAATTTTTGTCAATTTAACCATGACATGTTGTGAAGAGAGTCTTTTCTGGCTATATGCATATGTGGGGTTTTTAATCCAGTTTCTGAATGTCCTTTATTTGCAAGATTTTTAAAATTCTCCCTTATTATTTTACTGAGTATGTTTTCTATGCCATTAACCTATATTTCTTCTTCCTTGAGGTACAAGTCTCCAGTTTGGCCTTTCAATGATACAGAGCTTTAGAATATTCTCTTAATAGATGCTTATCCTTTCCTGTTTATTATCGTCTGAAAGTTCAAATCCATTTACCTTGTGTTCAAGCCTGAATATGCTTCTTTTCTGCTTGATTGTGTCCATCACTGAAATTTTCAATGGCGTTTTTTTTTTTTTTTTTTTTTGACTTATTGGGTTTTGCATTTCTAAGATTTCTGTTTGCTTTTTTCCCAGAACCCTCATCTTTTTATCAAAATGCTAATTTTTGTCCTGCATTCTCTTTTTTAACTTATTCAGCTGCTCATTTGCATTTTCTTTGAATTTGTTAATCATTTGAACAATCAATTTTTTGAAATTCTTTCTACTATTTCATCCATTCTGATACTGATGGATTCAATTATTGGAGAGTTTTGAACTTTTGGAGGCATTTGGCCTTGTTTTATTGTGCTTTTTGTGTTTCTATGTTATATTTTGTGCATCTGTTGGGATGGACATCTCTTTTACTACTATGTGAGAGTCTTTTAGTAAGCAGTTTTCTCTTTAGGATGTGCTCTGGGATATGGGTATGTCTCAGTGTTAAGGCAACTCCTTGATATTAACCCAAAAGAGTTAAAGTGAATATGTTATAGAGATATCTGCATAGCCTAAGCTATGAAAACAGCCTAGGCATCCATCAACTGATGAGTAAATAGAGAAGATGTGGCATATACACACAATACAATATTAACTATAAAGTGGGATGAAATCATGTCACCCTCAGGAAAATGGATGAAACTGAATATCATCACATTAAGCAAAATAATCCAGACTCAGAACTATATCATGTGTTTTCCCTCATCTGTAGAAACTACAAGGAAAAAAGGAGAAAAATGACATGTAAGTAGATGAGAGAATATTAGACGAAAAGAAGAGGATGAAGGAGAAGGGGAGGTAAAGGAAAGGGTGTACAATATGGGGGTGGAAATGATCGAAGTATGTTATATGTATGTACAAATAGGTCAAATTGAAACCTATTATTCTGTATTACTAATATGAACTAATTAAACTATTAGGTCCTGTAAACATAAATTTCTGATTACTCCACTGTATGCTTGGTAAATAAAACAGGTCGATAGTTGCCTGTAGATAAACCATGTGTAGGTTATTATCACGAATTTTTCAATGTGGAAATTGAACTGATCCTAGTGTATGAAAAAAACGGACGTATCCAAAGACATAATTAATGGTAACACATGGTCTTTGTTTGGGGCTCAGTTTTAAAAATCAACTATTAGAGAGATGTTTTGGAGACAATCATAGAAATATGAACACAGATATTTGACAGTAATAAAGAATTGCTATCATTTATTTTAGACATGATAATAATATACACCTAAAATAATTTCTTCTGTTTTTCAAAAATATTCCTTCTGTTTTAAAGATACCTACTAAGATATCTATAGATGAAATGGCATGATAAATTAGTATCCAGATGGAGGCTGGGAAGAAAATGATGATGAAACAAGAGAAGGATAGGATTGGCCATGATACCTGTTGAGGCTGAATAAGGGCCCCGTGGGGGATCATTCTATTATTCTATTTTTGTGCATTTTGAAATTTCTCTAATAAGTTTCCATCCCGGAAATAAACATCAAGAGTTCATTGTCAGTTCTTCTACCACAGTTAGGCAAGCAATGACTGGGTTGGCAGATCTCCCTTGAGCTGTTTACTCACAACAAGCTCATGAAAACAGTGTCTCCTGAAATTTTCCATGCACAGGTTAGCTCACATTTACTGTTCTGAGTGTCTGGGAGGCATTGTGCCCCCACCTACTGGTGTTGAATGTTGCAGTGGATACGAACATCCTGATATGGGTAGCCTGATTATTTTTCTCCTCTACAACTTTTTCATCCTTTTGTTCCCCATAGAATTTATCCTTCAATTGTTCATGTCCAGTAACTTCTCTGGGATAGTTCTTACTGTATCATATACAGATAGTCTGGTTCCGTTTTCCCTGGTACACCTACACTGCCCTTTCAGTATGTTGAGTCACATATTTTATTATCTGAAAGTTTTCCTGATTTATATGTTTAAATGTTTGGGCTTTCTTTTACTGTTCATACTTTTCTTCTAAAATTTCAATTACATATATCTGAGATTCCCTTTTTTATGTTCAATATTCCCATCTCTGGGTTTCTTATAGCATCTCTTTCCTTCACGTTTCTTCCATTTGTGTCTTTATCCCATGATCATTTATCCCTGTTTTAGCTTGTGCTTCATATTCCCCATTGACTCCTCACCTCTCAGCTGTGTTCACACACTTCTGCTTTAGGGTGTTCTTTCATCAAGGTAATTGCTTCATTGAGAATGTTTCTATATCAATTCAAAACAAATTTTGAGGACATGTTTTTATCTGCTTAGGAGAGAGTATCCTCCATCTGCTGGTTGGTTTGACTCCTCTTTGCCACCTTTTTTCATATAAAATCTTTTTTTCAGCACCTTTTGAAAAACATTTCATCGTTGAATGAACTGTATTTTCCAAAACTAGCTATTTTCAAGAGCTCTTTTACTGGGGAGGGGCAGGTGGCCTTCCAGGCTCCGTTCCCTTCTCTGCCATCCCAGAAATAGATAGATGACTTCCTGCAAATGCAGTTCATCTTCACATTCTTTACTCAGCCTTCTCTTTTGTCTCTCAGAGCCAAACTAGGAGAGGAGCTTGCTGCACCAGTCCTGTAGATGTCATTTCCTAAACAACTTTGTTAACTTTCTCACTTCAAGTGAGCACTTCACGTTCAGTGTGAGTATTTTTGCTGGCACTTCCTGATCTGCCGTCTCTTGGCTCTCTTTGGGCTGCTTCTTTTTGGTTTCCTCCTGTGCAGCTACTACACAGTTTCAGCATCTCTTGGCAGCCTGCACAGGTGTTGTAGAGTCGGTGGCTTATGTTTCTCTATCTGTCTCTCTCTGTCTCTCTCTCTCTGTCTCTCTCTCTCTCCATCTCTCTCACTCCCTGAAAATGTAAAAACTTTTCAATTTGTTTTTCATTTTTTCTTTAGTATAATTTCAAAGACAAGAGGGGGAAAATGCAGCTGTGTGTGCCCTGGTTTATAACAGAAATCTGACTTTGTTTTTAGGAATAGATTCTTGAGGAACTTTATGCTTCACATTTTATCACAGTCAACTTTAGTTTTGTTATTCCGGTTCTAATGAATTTACGTTCTGTAAAAATAGCTCACTTTCTTCTCACATGATGTGTGTATAAAACTTGTTTAGTCCATTGGAGGCTTTCTTAGCAGGAGGAAACTATCTCATCTGGGAAAGCATAAAAATAATATAAAGGGAATGATAACCCCAGATGCAATAGAATTCTTCCACTCAGTCAATCCTGAAGCAGAAACAGGATTATTATTGCAAACCAACTTATGCTGCCTTACCAGCTGCTGAATTGGATCCTACTTTAACTCTGCAAGATGACAAGATGAACTTGTTTTCTTTCATGTAATGAAACCAGGATCTTTCATGGTCAGTAAGTGTATGGAAGCATCTGGATTCATTGACTGCAACAGACCTTAATAGTGTGCAACTCGCTGGGGGAAAGTTGTGTGTATCATATTGTCATTTTGCATCTGTTACTCTGATTAGGATCATTGTAATACATTCAAATTCATTAATGGTAGCTACTTTGGATCCCTAAATAATTAATGGAATCATAGGTGCCTCCCTAAGCAACAGCCTGACAGCACAGTGTATCAGGCAGCCCTGGGAGCTCTGAATAAACAGCTCTCACACAGCTGCGTCTGTTTTGCCAGGCCACTTCTCTTTCCCAGCCTCTCTTAGCTGAGCCTGGGAAAATGGGCAAAAGCAGGAGCAGCACCCAGCAAGCAGTCTCCAAGAAGTGTGAAGGTTGTAGAATAGATGCCAGGCCCCAACCCACCCAATGAATCAAAATCCATGATGGTGAATTCTGGGGGGGGGGGGATCCTTCATTTTATTAGACACCTCAATGATTCCTAAGTATCCTATAAACTGAGAGGCTCTGGATAGAGACCTGTCTCCTACACAAAGAAAGTTAGTAAGGTGGGGAAATTGCTACATTATGAACTCCAACAGCGTGCTATAATGCTGCGTGCAGGCTTGCCTTATCCTAAATTTCTAGTATGATTCCAAACCCTGAAGGAAAAAATTTTCTTCTGTTTATAAAATATAAAAAAACTCATCCTTCCATACACAACTTTATTTCTTGCTCCTCCCATTTCAACATATACTCTGATGGGGAGCAGCTGCCCACACATGAAACAAAGGTGTCAATATTCAGAGACTTTTCCAAAAGCAAACTTGAAGCCGTAAAAAAGAAATACCAATTTATTAGGCTATGATTAAAAATTGCACACACAATTAACTGTGGAAATGCTTGTTTTTCTGTATCCTCAGGACAACCATTCTAGGCAGATTTTTCAATTTATCTGCATTTCATCAGTGTGGAAGATCATATAAATAAATGGTAGTGATGTATCCTGGGGCAGTGAAGAGGTCATGAAAAAATCTATAATCCACAAAAATTGAAAGTCTTAATAATGATAATGCCCTGGTCAGGAACTGTGGAGTTAATGCATATTTGTAAGTGTCTCAAGAAAAAAAAATAGAGGAAGTCAAAAGGGAGGGAGAACAGAACATAGAAACTGAAGTTGGGGGGAGGGGACCATGAAAAAAGACCAAGAACGCTTATATCCCAGGCTGGAGTACCAGCCTCCTTGGCTTTCTTCCTCTGAATGCTCTACAGGAAGTATCCATACATGAGCTTGGTCCGCTCCTCCACTGCTACCATTGCATACCCAAACAATCAACAGTTTATCAAAGTCAGTGAGGAAAACCAGAGGAGTTCAAGCTGTCTATATCCACCAACAACAAAATAATGTCATGGACACACAAGGGCTGAAACATAGCAGGCAACACATAGGGCTTGGAAATGAAAATAAGCATCAACAGAAAAGCAAATTTTAGCAAAATGTTACTAAGAACCATCATTTGTCAGGCCATACTTACTTGTAGGCCATCAAACATTTACAGAATATCCCTGACCTACCACAGTTAGACTTACAATTTTCCAACTTTATAAAGGTGGAAAAGCTGTAACATTCAGTAGAAACTGTACCTTAAATTGTGAATTTTGATTCCCCCCCCCCAAGTAGCAATATGTGAGATACTAACAGGGGCAAGGAGCTGCAGCACCCAGCCAGTCACAGAGCATCAGGATAAACAGCTAATATGACAGTGTACTCTGTTGCTAGGTGCTATAGTGTGCTTAGATGGCACCCACTTAAGCCTCATGTAATCATGGAAGGGGCTGAGTCTGGTAGTTGTGATTGGTTTGTTGTCTGGCAATGGGTTTGGTGATGTGACTGTTGCACCCACCCAGGGGTGGAGCTGACATACAGTGTAAGGGTGGGAAAAAGGTGTGTCTTCTCTCTCGTGCTGGTTCATGCCTTGCTGCTTTGTGGCCACCATGAACAGCTCCCCCCCCCCCACCATGCCACATAACCTTGGAGCCAGCTGAGTATGAACTGAAACCTCTAAGAACTGTAAGAAATAAACCTTTCCTTCCCTAATTTTGGGCATCAGGTGTTTTGTCTCAGGAATGAGAAAAAAGTAACCAAGACACTAGGCTATGATGTTGGATAGGCTAATGTATTAAATGCATTTTTGACTTATGGTATTTTCAACTTTCAATAGATTTATCTGAACATAACCTCTTTGTAAGTGAAAGACCATCTGTATTTATTTAAATTTAATTGTCACTGCAAATTTTCCAGATTGCACTCATTTAAGTAAATAGTAAACTCAATGTGCAATATGAACTTTATTAGTGAATATAGAGCCAGGATATGAACCATACAGATCTAAATCCAAAGTCAGTGCATTTAACCACAGCCCTGCTATGGAAAACATTTTTACCTCTTTAGTGGTGTATGGTTGCTCATCTGGTAAGATACATGGTAGAGGGTCTGCATCTATAAATTTTTCTTAATTTGGTTAAATGAGAGAAACAGGAGATACAGGAAAACCTGCCAGGTTTTGGACATGGGCAGGACAACTGACCTCTTGAATGAGAGTAGAGAATAGAAAACAAGAACCTCTGGTTCCATTAGATCTTAAATTACCTGTGGATGACAAATAATCACCAAGTGTGTGATTTAATTTTCTCCGTCAAACTGTACACATAGCATTAAACATAATATTGCCTGGCACATAGTAAGTACCCCAAAATGCATTATGAATGAGTCAATAAACACATGAACTAATGAATGAATGAGCTTACAAAGAAAAAAACGTCTTTATATTCTTCTGTAGAAAATCACTGCACATGGAACAACACACCAGCCCTACCATTATCAATCTTTTTGGCCATATGTGAGCACCCAAAATTCCCTTTAAGTAAAGGGAATATGGCATTTATTATTATTTATATAATAGAATGTGCCAAGAGCAGTAAACGAGGCTCAGGCCAATGAGCATTCCCAAGATGATGACACACGTATCATACCACTAAAGTTTTTTCTCCCTAGCCATTATTTTTTAGGATTTCCTTGCACTGCCCTTTTACTATGAGAATCAATCTGGACTTTTAATTATTTGCTCTTTGACCTGAAACATATGGATTTACTGCACACTTTCAAGGCTATGGGATCTTTACCTTGGATTTTCTATTGTTTAAAGATCAATTTTAACTAAGCAGAGCTAATTAGAGATCAACAAACCCTTCCAATCTCTATCTAGGACCTATGGAAGAGTTTAAAAACCTAGAAAATTCTCCAACAGAATCAAAGTTCATTTCATGGGCAAGTATAGGAAGAACCTGCATTTAAGAAACAGAACTGTTAATGGCCCAGCTCTCAATGATCAGATCCTAAAAAAACGAAGGACAAGCAGTTAGACCTCCCAGGTTTCAAACACACTATGATCACTATTGGATATGTGATTTTAAACACATCACTAAACCTCACTAAATCTCAATTTGACCGGCTGAGAAATGAAGTGTCAAACTCTCTGCTAGGCCTATCAAAATGCATGAGTTATTTTATTACAGTTAATCTTGTTCCATAAGTGTGCCAGGTTTATCAACAAGGGTTTGAATTATCTGAATAAACTTTCTTCTTTCATCTTTTCCATTGCTTCCTGAAAACTATTACAAAAAGCTGATCAGCAGTCAACTGGATTGAAGTAAATCAAGGTTCCATTTTCATACTAAAAATATGAAAGTCTTCCCAGATTTATGTAAAGAGAGCCCATTAAGAATAAGAGCAATATACAGTATTTATATGGGCTGAGTTTATAATTTTTGTTTCCTTTCTCAGGTATGTGTGATTCCTTAAATGTTGTGTGTGCACTTGTTTCTAAAACAGTTTATGCTTTTTTCACTCTCAGTTAAAGACCCTAGTGATTTCATACATGATTTCCCCAAGTTAAATTTTCATTGAAAGTGGAAAATACTCAATTTCTGTTTGCACTAAGTGGTTTAAAATGCATGACAATTAACAAATGAGTCACATACAACCCCTTCCTGGAACTAATGCACTGAAGCTGAATTCATCAATTACAGGATACAACATTTACCTTAGTGAATATACAGGTTTCTTAGACTTTGTGCTTCTTTTTTCTTTGTTTGCTTTGTTCTCTGTTCTATGTGTTCTATTCATAACCTGTTTCTAGCAAACTATAGCAAAGGTGCCTTCCTTCTCTCTGACCACTTTGAAATCTATACTTAACTGCAGGCCAACAGCAGCAGAACTATAACTAACCAAGTCAACTTGATTTCTAAATCTGCAACTACAGCCTGGGAAGAATCTTGTATTAGGGTGTTACATGCTAGATTTAATGTGAATGTTGTAGTCTGAAGCGAAAATTATTTGTACAGCTGGAATATAACATTTGCATAAGTTACAATTAAAAGGGAAAATATAATTACAAATTTTCAACTTAATTTGAATGGTTTTTAAAATGCTCATTTGGTATAGGCAACAGCTTGCAGGCAAACAGAATGCACTCTCCGAGTCGCATCCCTTTGTCTGGGTAGTGGTAGTGAGCTCATTTTGAAGGGCTCACTTTAACCCCAGAATTCCAACAGCAACCAGCATTGAGAACCTAAAGTACAAGGCAATGCTTGTTTTCAGAATAGGATTACAACATAAGCAGTGATTCATAAATATTTGCATCTTTTAATTGTTTCTAAAAATGAAGTGGCAAGTGGTATCACACAGGAGTATCATTTCTCCTGTGGAGTGAATGAGCAGTAGAATCTTAACTAGTTTCACTCCCTTTCAGCTCTCAGATCTGAGATCTTTGGTCACATCTCTTGTACAGTGTTTTCCTCATATCACAGTCTCTTTAATGGCTCCAGTTTCTGATTTCTCCCCCACTTAATTACATGTCTTTTTCTTGTACCTTCTTCATGCTGAAGGCGTGTCATTCTTCATAGAGACAGGCTCAGCTAGATATTCATGTGCTGAGTCCATTCGTTTGCTCATTTTCAAGAATTCTTTTCTACAGGGCAAAAGAATCCTTTTATTATCCTCAAACACAAAAATTAAAATTTTCATAAGACTCTGTACAGCATGTTTACTTGAAACCTTGCTTTCTCAAAGTCATGATAACCATGATTATAATGGAGCATGCATTGTGTTGCATCAATGAGCTTTGAAAAAGAGGAAAAAGAGAAAATTATTCCATTCATTCTCCCAGAAAAAATACATCCAAAAAATGCATATAAAAAATTACTATTACTGTGAATTACACAATTAATGATGTCTTTCTATTTTCCTAATCTTTCTTTTCACAGCTATCTCCAAATAATGAGTCACCAGAAGATACTCTTAGAAAAGATGAATTATAAAAACTGATCTTTTGTTCTGTTTACCCTGGAATCTGTAGAGGAAATTCTATGCCAAACAGAAAGCCATAAACTATTAGTATAACCTTATTTGTCTTTCTCCTGAGAATCACAAAGGTGCTAAGTTGATGGAGAGTATTATTAAGTAGTGTAATTTTTTAAACCACAGAGACCTTGTTTATTTAAAGAGTAGCAAATATAGGTTAGTCTTTTTTTTTTTTTTTTTTTTTTTTTGCGGCACCGGGGATTGAACTCACAATCTCGCGCCTGCCAGGGCAGGCACTTAAGGCACTGAGCCAAACTCCCGGCCCTGAGTAGCAAATATAGGAAAATGAGAAGACTACCATACCACCTTCAGGAAATGGTACTTAGAATCACCAGTTGAAACTAATGAGAAAACAACATACTGTATATGATGCTTTTGTGAATAGTCATATTAATATTACAGACTTACAATAATTTCACCACTCAAAACCAGGATATAGATGTCATATGTAAATAAATAATATTACATATTTGATGATGGTACTCTACAGTGAAAAATTCCAAATTTTAACAAATTTTACCCTGTGGCCCATAAGTTTCTTTCAACTTCCTAAGATACTGGCCTCTCCATTTCTTTCTTCTTTGGTGTATGGTAAATAAATTTTCATCAGATCTTCACTTTGTATTCAAGTCATAAACTAGAAGAAGACCATTTCCTAGAATGGTATTACCCAAACAATGAACAATTTACCACTGGTGAAATCATTTTATTTGCTGTATACCTCAATATTTTATCTCTTTATTTTTAAAAACATAGCACATTTGTAATTTTATAAGTTTTATGACTTAAAATAAGGTCAAATTACTCAATTTCAAGGTGATTTTAAAATATTAAGGAAAATAGCACAGATGGTATGCAAGTACCACGAAAGAGGGATGTAAAGAACTAAAGCAGAGGAAACAGTTTCCACCAGGGGCTGAGATCTTGAAGAGCAAAAAGTACTTCCTGAAAAATATTTGGAAGAATATTAGAACCCCAAGGAAGAACCAAATATTTCTAATTTCTATTTTTATCTTCGATTCTCAGAAAACATGTCTCATAAGTAGGAAGAGCACCATAGCATAGCAACTTTCCTTGAAGGCAGAGGTGGATTTAAAGTAGATGCACTCTGGGAGAAGGAGGACCTTCCCACAGTGTCTCAGTAGCCAAGAGGTCGCAATCTCGTAGCTGAGCAGTCATGTCAGGGCAGGACAGGAGCAGTGTTGACCATCAGGAGAAGGACACTCACAAATAAGAGACGCTGCAAGTGGAAGCAAAGGTGAAGAGTTGGCCACCATCCTCATCTCCCTAGCTCCTCGCCATTCCACATCTTCGGCTCTCCCACCTCCTTTCCTCCCCTTTCCTCCCCTCCTGTCTTTCCTCTTCTCCCATCTTTCATCAACTGAACTGTTTTTTAAGTTGTAAATGTGGGTGATTTAAAAGTTTTGTATTTCTGGTCCTCCAAAATGTTACACTTAGGCTAAAAATGGTCCTAAGTTGGTTTTCACTTACATGTAGCCCTGGGATAGATATTCAACCCCCATCATTTAAAATAGATCAGTAATGAGTGCTAAGCAAAAGGATCATTTTACCTCTCTTGAGAAAAGAGTTGTACATTACAGGAGTAATTGTGGGAGTTGTGGGAGTGAAAGAAACAAAGAGCCTCGAGAGGGATACTTCCGAGAACCAGTGCATTTTGTCATCCTTTGCCTATTCGGAAGAAGTTGTGTCATTTCCAATGGGAAGTAGGGAAGATCCACAGTAATTCATTAGTAAGACAAAACTGATCATTCTTTAAGCGCTTCTTTACAACATTTTTCACATAAGTTATACTATTAAAGTAAATGTCAGAATGAATGGTTGAGGAAGAGCAGGGATTTTCACATCAAATTTGTCAGAATCTTATAGCTGAGAGATGGGAATGTGTAGGGTGAGAGAAAGGAGAACTAGGTGAAAATCTCTCCAGGATACATGACCCATTTTACCAACAAAAGTTCTATTTTTTAGGTGTTTTATATAAAACAATCACTGAAGGCTTCATTAGAAAGAACAATCCTGTTTTAAAACTTGGAAATCATAGGAATAAAAATATGCTTCTAAGGGGGTGGGGGTTTAGCTCAGTGGTATAAGCACCTGCCTGGCAAGCATGAGGTCATGAGTTCAATCCCTGGTTCAAAAAAAAAAATGCTTCTAAGTTGACCCTGGGAATACAGGGAACAAATTATAAGATTGGTAACTATTTCCTCTGATTGATGATTTCTTCATATTACTCAAAAGCTTCATTAAGGTACCTGGTGCTCTCCTTGGAATGCACTCTTCTGGTGCTTTGGGAACCATTCCTCACTCTACTTTCTCTCATTCCTTGGTCGGATAGGGGAGTAGCTGGTGTGGCAGGGGAAGACACATAGAACAGATTGATTGGGTTGCTTCTCTTCCATAACCCTGTACTAGCATGTCAAAGAACTAAGGTCTCTGTTCTGACATAAGTCAGAAACATCTAAATATTTCTTTCAGATAAGAGATGACCACATTCGAAAGTAGTTTGGATGAAGAGACTCATTAGCTTCAAACAGGCATTTGATTCTTAAAGGGAAGCATACTTCCCTTACAGCACTGCAACATCATGGTAGAATTCCATTAGTATGCTCATTTGAGAGAGTCAGGAAAGTGATACATAAATAACTTCCTAATCAAGTGTACACGAACATGCAAGGATATCCAGCAATGAAAGAGATGACCATGCTTGGCAGGTAGCTTCCTAGACTAATGGTTTGTGCTTTCACTTCTTCATAGATGGGAGGTGACTGGGATGTATGACAGAGTCCCAGATAACTGATTAACCTGGATTAAGCCATTCAAGACAATCAGGTGTGATTTCATCTGCATGAGTGGGGTTCTCTAGAGCGATACTTCTAGAATTTGTTGGGGTGTCTCCCAGGGCCCAATACACAGGAATCATCTCCACTCCTGCCAGAGCAGAGGGTGGGATCAGGTATAATGAGGGGAAATTTTATTACAAGGAGTGAGGAAAATGAAACTGATTTTGACCTGGGATATTGTTAAGTAATTAGTTTACATTAGAACCATGAAAGTAGAGTCTTGCCCCTACTACTATTTCAATAGGTTAGTCCACATACTACTCACAGATCAAATAGACAAGTGAACTTTGAATAATGAACTTATGAAAGAAATAGTAGAGTGTTCTTCTATATCTAGCTCTCATCTGTTAATATTGTTGCTAGCTACCCCAACTTCCCACCCCTTTACTTTCTACAAAATAAAATTCAAATCTAAAATGTTAGCACAGGTCCAGACTATTTAAGATCCAGCCCTATCTCCTCTCCTCCAACTTATCTCTCACATTTCTTCTATAGCATGCAATTTGTAGCATCAAAACAGTCAGGAATCAATAAGAAAAGAGAGGAGCCAGGGTGGGGTGATGTACCCTTTCAGGTCCCACTCCCAGTGACTCACTTCTTCCAGCTGGGAATCACCTCATAACAGCAATCCACTGACAAATATAGCATCCACATGATCCATATCACCTTTCAAAATCACATGTACATGAGTCTTTGTGGGGGCATCTTCAATCTAAACCACATATAACACAGTGGAAGAAAGATCTGGAACACACTGTAGCATTATAGTTTCTTGGATCTATCTCCACTTTGCCTCATGGACACATGTCTAAACCTATCACTTCTTCATAGATGGGAGGTGACTGGGATGTATAACAGAGTCCCAGAAGACTAACTAACCTGGGTAAAACTATTCAAGTACTCTTCTACCCATAGAACACATGTATGAACAGTGCATGAAGTACGATTTGTGCCTGCAAATAGCTAGAGCTCTCAAGTGTTTGGGCATAGACTTGTGATTAGCAGCATGAATTCTAAACCAAGTAGCTTAAATTCAGATGTCAATTCTGCTACTTACTGGTGACCTTGAGTGAGTCAGTCAACCTCTCTGTCCTCAAAGGAGATGAGGATAATAGTGGTCTCACACATCCGTTGTGAAGACTACCCAAATTACTGTATGTAAAACCCTCCCAACAGACACACCACAAGCATCATGTAAGTATCAGCTATTACATTTAAGAAGCAGATGATAGTAAGCAGAGACTGAAAATTCTTGAATTTAGGGGCATAAACAACAGTAATTCAGAATCACTAATATTGAGAGAAAACCAAAAAGGAGAGTGTTTCACCTCCACTCCACCACTGACTGGAAGCTACTTAGCTCTTCCAAGTGGTAGTGTCTAAGAGGCAATTGCCATCCCTGAAAGCTCAGGTTATTGACAGAGGCAGCAGTGCTCAGACGGGGGTCATCAGCAGAGGTGCATCAGGCCCCAGCAGGAGCAAGGGGAACCTAGTGGTTCCCAGAGGTGATGCACAGACACCAAGGTGGCCAGAGCGAGCACAGCTACATGGTAGAAATGACAGAGCAGCCTGATGGAAGTGTGCCACCCACTGGGTATGGTAGCAGTGTCAGCAAAGGCAATGACAAATAGCAAGAGAAATCAATACACAGTGAGTAACATGAGCCAAGACATCAACTTTACTCATACCCATGGGAGAAGTTCCCTGAGTCAACAATAAATACATGGAGCTGGAGCTTTGCCAATGTACAAAGGTCTTCTGTGAGTCCAGTGTGATAAATCTCTCAAATCGTTATTGGTGTGACTTCATTTTTAGAGAAAGTGAGTGTTGGGAAACCATTAAAAGCATGAGTTTTGGATTAAGAAGGGTTTGTACTCCAGCTAAAACAGTTTTTCACTGAGCACTTGCTGTGTGCCACAGGCTCTGCTCTGGTCGGCAGAAACATGCAATGACCAAGACAAGAAAGAGTCTTCCTCAGATACAGCTTACCATACATAGAGGACACAGGTATTGAACAAGCAAGCAGACAAATGAGTGAGCTTTTTCCTTTCATAAGAGCTATGGAGAAAATAAAACAGAGGATGTATAGAGAAGGAGTAGGGTGGAATCCCTTCAATATCGTAGATAAATAAAGTCTCTTGGTCACAGTGAGGGTACCATGATCAGGAAAAAGCTAACCTTCCAGAGAAGTTCTGGAGACAGTGGAGGACTCTAAGGTAGGAGTTCCTTGGCAAACTGGAGGAATAAAATGAAACACAGTATAGTGAGTAAAAACAAAGGTCAGCAAACTATGCTCTGTAGGTTATATCTAGCTAGTTGCCTGTTTATGTAAATTAAGTTTTACTGGAACATGACCTCACTCGTTTGATCATTTAGTATCTTTGGCTGCTTTTCTGCTCTAATAGTAAAGTTGAGTGGTTGCAATAAAGGCTGTATGGCCTGCAAAGCTAAAAATATTTACCATCTTGTCCTTTACAGAAGGGTGCTGATTCTTGGTATAAAGCATAGTGAAGAAGCTTGGGTGAAGTTTTAGGGGTAATGAGGTGACAAGGGTGCCATAAGCCATGCAAATGGTTTGGACTATAGTTTCAGTGTAATGCAAAGCCACTGTAAGGGTCCAAGTAGGGCAGACATGGGACCTGATTTATATTCTTACAAGCCCACGCTGGGAGCTAGGAGGAAATGGACTATAGAAGCAAAGTGATGACCAAGAAGCCATTCAGACAGCTATTGTGAAGCCTGTTGGGAGAAAAGGTTCCCAAGGATGAAGACAGCAGTGTAGAGGGGATAAATAATTCAGATGCAAAAGCTCTTTATTCTGGTGTGACAAGGCCTGAGAATCCTAACTCTACTGTATAACTTTAGGCACGTTACTCAAGCTGTTCAAGCCCAGTTTCACCTCAGTAAAGCCCTTGTAGCAATATTGTATGGGTTAAATCACGAAATGCATCTAAGTGCCTGTCAAAAAGTAAGTGTTCTATAACTGCTAGCTATGATTACTGTTGCTGTTGTTATTGACCAGTGTGGTCTGTGGAAAATCAGGACACAACACACAGCTTATAGTGTTAGCAAGTGGTGTGCTTCACTCCCTGATTAGATTTGTGAGTTCCCTGGAGACAAGGAAACTCTCCTATCCATCTTTGTATCCCCAAAACTGTGCCTGGCACATGGTAGATGTTTAATAAGTGCTTATTGATTAAACTATTATGCTCTTTTTTAAAGAAAGGAAGAGTATTATTCATTCTGCCATTTTTCACCAGAAGTGTTTTGTTTTTAGGACTGATAGAGTACATTTTTATGATACAGAACCATTCTGAAGATATAGAGGTAGTTGTTTCTCAGGAAAGCCAGTACCCAGCATTCCGTCCATGCAAATGAAAATGCAAATGCTACTCCCCAAGAACATCTAACCCAATAAAATGTCAATAATGGCAATAATACATTTAATATGGATGACAAAATCACCCATTCTGAAAATATTCGGTCATACCAAATGTATTTACATTTCAAACCCCTCTTCCACAACATAAATGCAGTAAGAGCTAAAAACCATTGTTCTAATATCAAATTGTTTTCAGACTTTTATTCCAAACCAGTTGGACATTCCAGTCTCTTGTCCGGCAATATTAGATGATCCTTTATTTTGCATTGTTACTTCCTTCCTTTCAATGATTCATTATTCTGCATACAAACTAGCAAGATTTCTTTTTAAATTGAGACTTCAGAATCATTTCTCACCTTTCTGATTTTTTGCCATTACCACTTGCCACAAAACACTGAAAATCTACTCTTTTGAAGGAGTAAAACTTTGTCAATGTAAAATGCTAAATAACATCCACATGATGATTTCAAGTGAAATTAAATATGACACACACATTTTGGGATATTTTTAATTTTTAAATGGAAAAATGCCACAATAATCATACAATATAAAATTATACAATCCTTGAAGAGCTAAGAAATAAACTGTTACCAGTCACATTTACTTGTTGTATTCACAGTAACTGTATCCTTATTACATACCATTGCTATATTTTAAAAAAACAACTAGAAAAAACTTGAAAAATTAACCACGTAATAGTAGGTGAGCAAATGTCTTAGCAGTGATCACCAAATCAGGGCACTGTTATGCAAACTTACCAATTTAGCTAAGAAACTCTAAAAGTATGAGAAAATGAAAATTTAAAAAATATTTGAAATGACAGAGGACTAAAAAAGAGAATACCTGCAAATACTGAAAAAAAAGGCAGAAATCCTTGAAACAGGGAATAGCCAGGAGGGAGAGGTGTGTGCGTGTGTGTGTGTGTGTGTGTGTGTGTGTGTGTGTGTTTAACACGAAGCCTGGCATCTCACAAATAACGTATGTTCCATATTATGTGGCAGTTGCTATGGTAACAACCTTTATTTTCTGAAACAGTACACAGATGTGTACAACATACTAACTTGCTGGTTATAAATTACAGCTTTTCCCATAGTTCAATAACTTAAGAATTCTAGGTTTCTGAAATCTCAGAAGTTCTGTTGTTATTAAATTTTTTTATGAGATAATTTTCCTTGTACTTTCAAAATGAGAGCCTTCCCAAGCAGACCAAGAGAAAGGAGCAATGAGAAAATGGGGCATCTCAGAGAGTACAGCTAATAGAGTACTGCTTCTATGAAGGGCCTGCATATTTCTCAAATTGGGAAAAATTATTCAAGGAATTAAGCATCATGTACAATAGTCACGGGAAATAAGTCACCTACAAAATGATGTCATAAAAAAAGTTATGAATTGATCTCTTATTATAATGTACCATATTCATAGTTTTAAAATAAACGATTCTTAAAAATATAACAGTACTAATATCATTTTGTAAGCTGCACTGAAATGAGAAAGTATGTTAGCCTAGTTATTCGACCTCAAGTGCAATTTTTTTAAATCTTGAAAAGGTTTGATTCTGGAAGAAAATTTATATTATTATGTTCAATAAAGTATTAGCCTCCTTTGTCAGGTCACAAAACTGAAGATGGGTTTTATAGATTAGGATAGCTTGTTTTTATATATTCTAACCTTCATTAACAAATATTTATCAATGGCCTTCCACATGTAAGAGATGAGTGTCCATGCCCACCTAAATGTGTTACCAAAAGCTGAGTTCTATGGATGGTTTTTTCCTATTCTAAAAATTTATATTATGCTTTCTATGTATTGGATCTAAACATATCCCTTAAATAGATAGTTCACATTGCAGATTTTTAACTCTTATCCAAAAAGTCATCTTGGTTGCACTTATTAAAACCTAGAAAACACATTTGAAAAATAAGTGTGTATAGTTAGCATCTTCAGTTTTAAAAACATCTTTCTAGAATAATAAAAGTATTTCTAATTAGAAGGAAAGTGTAAGTATCTTTATATGAATTGTAACAAAGCACCCATGATTCTAACAGTCCAGAAATTAAACTGCTAATGGATTTTCCTCACAGAACACTTGGAAATACTGTTTTAAGTCACAATACCGTTACCTTTAAATTCAAAATTGTCTTATAGCAGCACTGACAGCATGAGAAAGAATTGAGTACCGTGCAGATAAGAACAAATCATATTGAAAAGCTTATACAATTAAGTAGTTGTTAAAATGTTTGCTAATGCTTTACACACACACACACACACACACACACACACACACACACACCTTTCTGTATCTTTCTGAGATGTATATATTAAAAACAGGACCATGACTAATCTATTCAAATTCTTACATTATCAGAGAGAGTTATCACCTAATGAGAACTTAGAGGCTAGAACTCGGAACCTTGAAGAAAAAAAGAATACTTCGCAGCTAGATGCATTTTAAAAGTATTACTTAAATTACATTTAAGTCATAAAATAATTATGAACTTTCTTCTCTTTTATATTTATATGGCATATTTATTGAATTGCACAGTATGCTTTTACAATAAAGTGCTTTTTACGTTGCCGCCTTTGTTCATCCAAAATAAAACTGACAGTTATCCTTTTATAAGCTATTCCGAGAACATTTTCTCTTCTTTGAAGCTGATTGATGCACTACTTTAAATGTTCCTGCAAATATCTTTTCAATTCAAGTTTTTGCATAATGTAATAAGAAGATAAAAGAATTCTATACTTCAACAAGAGACATTACAAAGCAAGTAGAGACATTATCAAGGGCATTAACATGCTCCTAATAGCAATAAAACCTTTTAACTGTCTGATGTAGAACATGCTCCCACCAAACCACCACATATTATGGTAATTGGCTCCAATTTCTGAATCTTACATTGTAAAGTTATAAAGAGTTAGGTGGAACTGAAAAACAAATGTAGAATACTCATCTTGTTACCGTCACCATTATGCAATGTTTGCTTTCTACCTCTAACTAGGACGGGTCTGATCCGTTGCACTGTTCATTACAGTGCTAACATAATTTTGCGTCCTGTCTCATTTTTATTTCTACTGACCGATATAAATACAGCTTCACCAAATAACCCTTTTCTAACTCCCAAACATTACAGTAACACAAACAGTATTTTCCTCAGAATCTCTGTGTAACAAATGGGTTCTCTGTGCATGCCTGTGACATCAGATTCACTTTATGTGTTCTCTCATCAAAGGAAGATACAATGGGGGAAATATTCCAGGAGGACACTTTGATTTTTCTTTACAACGCACTACTAAATTACATGAGTGGCCTTTCCATCCCGGCTGAGAGGAAATATAATTTCAAACTAAAGTTGAGCTCAGATTCTGTTAAATTAAATAGCAAAGGAAAAAAAAATACTTCTAGGCTTTTTCCTCTTCAATTGGATGCAGGGCAGCGGGGAATTGACACAAGCCGATTCTGGGTGATTAACCTGCAGTTTATGTTGTGTTTCTAGGTGACGCGCCCATCACGCCGGAAGCTTCTCCGAGGTTTGCGAGAGCGACTTGCCTGCTTTGAGATCTATCAGGATCCAGAATCATGGGGCTCTGAGAAAGCTGTCATTT
The DNA here is from genome assembly GCA_004363535.1 of Dasyprocta punctata. Taxonomy (NCBI): domain Eukaryota; kingdom Metazoa; phylum Chordata; class Mammalia; order Rodentia; family Dasyproctidae; genus Dasyprocta; species Dasyprocta punctata. The sequence goes on along the minus strand of RJWM01014629.1, from coordinate 13,803 downwards.
CGTGTCTCTGAAACAGCCTCTGATTTAATATACAAGATGTCAAGTAGTAAAGGACAATAAAGTAAAAACCAAAAAAGGAGAACTATTTCAATTAAGAAATGTTTCTATACCAATGCTTGGAAATTACATAAAATAAAACCTGTCAGAATCAATCTGTGTTTAAAAGGTTGATTTTTGTAGTGCTTACATATAACATGCAGGAGAGGGAAAAATACAAATTATTAACAGAGCAGCTGAACTTTAAAAATTCCTTTCCCACTAGAAAGATATTTGTTATTAAATTTTTCTAATGGATCTAGAAAAAACATTTGTATGACAAGTGCTGAGTATTGGAGAGAGAAGAGAATAAATCCTCATACAGGAAAAAAAGACACATACATATATCCAGACCTATCATAAGAAAGAGTTGCATGCATTGCCAAGGATTTTATCTTTAATTGACAATAATTAAAAGTCTCAGAAGATTCTAGGAATTTATCTTTTATTGCTCTGATTTTCCAATGCTATTTAAATGTCTTTTTCAGAGAAAGATAATTATTTCTTCAAGGGATGCCTGATAACCCCAGGAATCAAATATCCTAAAGTTGAACTGAGAAAAGATCTTTATGAAATTTGAGGCAATTTTTTAGCTGAGAGCATAATAATGTTAAAGACGTAAGCATGGCCAAAAATAAATAAAACTTCCACATGTGACTTATTTTGAAAGACATCACTTTCATTTTCACTTGGGTTTTTCATCTCAATTTTATTTATTTATTTTAACTGACAGATAATATTGTATGTATTTATCATGAGCAGCATGATGTTTTGGAGAATGCACATATACATATAATGAATGCTAGCTAATTAACATACGCTCATTTGTTTCTAAAATATGCTGTTTAAGAAACATAGTTGCAACTTACTCTTACCCTTAAAATTTTTATTGTTATGCTTTTTATTCCACATTTTCTATTAAAAGAGATATTGAGAGAAAAGATTCATTCACTTGTTGATCCCAATTGGTGTATTTCCAAGATACGTTTCTTTCAGTGGTTTATTTCTGGAAACTTTATTTTTTAAAAAATCAAGTTTTTCTGAAGGGGACTACTGAAAGAAAAAAATTTACTTGCTTGCCATCAAATCAAGAACTTTTATGAAAGTAAATCTTCCATAAGCAGTAAGAGAAACAGCCTAAGAACTGCCTCTAATCAAAAGAAGAAAAATAACAAAATCAGCTCACCCGTGATTTTCTTAATATACTTAAAAGAGTTAAAATCCCATTGATGCCTCCAAAAATAAAAATGAGGAAAGGGCAACTTTATTGATTCCCTGCAAACCAACGAATGTGTAGCTTATTGATAACACTAAACACCATCTAAGCCTTTAGTGATTTTCAACCAAAGCCTGCCTCTGAATGAAGGTTTAAATCATTGTATTAATATATTAGAGGGAAAATTACCATGGGAGACACTTGGAAATTAATTAAACACCCTGCACTCAGTTTGTTTGTGAGAGAAGATAAATACCACACAAGGGAAAAGATGCCTGACAACCGCCATAGTTTTCAGATCCAAAATTAGACCCTGACAGCTATGTCTTTGTATGACTCTCCTAGGGGTATGATAAGTAGAGATATAGAATATGAAGATTTCTGATAGAAGTATTTATTACTGACACTTCCGAAACATTCCATGTATGGCATCAGCAAAGCACGCTTCACCTCAGACAGAAATGTCAGGTTTTCATCCAAGATTTTTTTTTCCTTCCTCTTCCCCCATTTCATCCCTCCCTCCCCCCCCACCACCACTCCCGGCCCTTCTCCTCCAAAATATGATCTTTTTTAGAAGTTCAACAGCAGCCCCTGGTGGAACTCAGCAGTTGTTTCAGCCCAAGCACAGTTGTTCTAGAAACTCCATCCAAATCATCAATAAAAAGAGAAGTAAGAACATAGGTGTATGACCACATCAGTGTGCTGTTCCTATAGGTCAGGGACCAGAACATGACCTTCTATATACAAATGAGAGCTTTATGATGATTGTTTGGGCCAATTTCAGTAGCTACAGTTTTGAAAATATACATGTGTAACAAACAATAAACATCTGTCTCAAATGTCACATTCACTTTATGCACGAAGACCAGTAATTAACTTCTCACGGAATAATGCTTATCACAGAGTGCATCAAAAGGAAGAGGTTCCACACGTACAAGTGGGAGATCACCATCTTGTTTGGCTTGTGTTGTGACAGATTCAGTTGTCACTTAGCAAAATGAGTTGTACAAAGTGACAAAGAAGAGATTTCTCTGGGTCAGAGCTCAGAAAGCACCACAGAATGCCACCATCAGGTCCCATCAGAATGGTAAGCTAGGCTTAACAAGAATGACCTATCACTCAGCAAGACCAGGACTCCTCCATTCCTGCTTGGTTGGCAGCCACTGATTAATAGCCTTTTGGGGCATGGAAGAAATGTGCAGCTCTTTGTTTGCATTAGTCAGGGTAAGTCTGTGCATTTCACAAAAGCGTCTGATAAAGGGGCTCAAATCCAGCTGTACTTCCCCTGAGGTCATCTGCCCAAATATAGTCACCTCTTACTTAGCACAAAAGTACAGTCCTACTGCTAAGCCCTGTGGCTTTGGGCAGCATCGTCCCAGAATGGTTCCCTTGTCATTTAAGCGGAGTGCCACACAGGCTAGCGATAGCCTGGTCCCAGGCAAGGAGAGAATGATACGGTGAAGGTGATTTTACTCATTGAGATGCAGGTGTGCCAGCACTCAAGGACCCCACAGGATTTACCCTCCCTGAATCCCAAGTTAGCACAAAAGAACAAATGGAAATTTATTCAAAAGACCCAGAGGTTTACTCGAGTGAGTTTATTCAACATTTTTCACTTGTGCCTTTTCACTTTTCTCTGCTTAAATGATGTAGATTATTAAGAGATAAAGCACATCTTACTATCAAAACACTAAAATCTTTATGATAAATACTGGAATAGGGGTGCCAGGGATTTAGCTCAGTGGCTCAAGCACTTGCCTGGTAAGTACAAGTTTGTGAGTTCTATCCCTGGTACCAAATAAATAAATAAATAAATACTGGAATAGAATAAATACTATTTTAGATTTTTAAAATAGTTTTCATATTTGAAACTATTGTACTTCATATTACCCAGTGCTTGCTCCCGAGGTCACTTTGATCTTATGACTGATTCATGTGAAACTGAATCAACAGGCTGATGTGTGGAGACCAGAGAGAATCCCATCTAGGCCACTTACAGAGGCCTAGAAAGTTTTAAGAGTTAGGAGACAGATACACCTAGATAATTTTAACATAATGTGGTAGCAATGTGCAATCCTAAGAGACAGACGGGGGCCACTTCACTCAGACATCAAAGGGGTCATCAAAGGTTTTCCATAGGAAAAGATTGGAAATTAGCTACAAAAAAGAGGGAGAGAGTGAATTATGAAGGAGAACCACTATAGTACAAAGGATGAGGGCATAAAACTACATGAGACAGACTAAACATCTCTAATGCAAAAGTCCCAAACTCAAAATGCTCCAAAGTCTGAAACTTTTTGAGAACTGTGATACTCAAAAGCTTCTGGATTTTGAGGAATTTCAGATTTTGCATTTTCAGATTATGGATATCCAAGGGATAATGTTTATGTGCATATCCCACATACCCACTCTGTTCCAAAATTGATACAGTTCCTGCCTCAAGCATTCTGAATAAGGGTTAGTCAGCCAGAGAACTGCACATCCAAACAAGTACAGGCATGCAGAAGAGGAACCGAAAGTCAGAAGACTTTGTTTGCTGCAATTGTCCAAGAAAGAAGGACCTGTATTTTGGTGATGGAAATGGGACTGGAGAGGAAATGACAAGTTTCAGAAATATTCAGAGGTAAAATCTGAGAGAATTTGGTGACCTAACGGATGTGTATGTTGAAAGAGGGATCTTATATAATTCCTATATTTCAGGAATGGAAGACAACATAGATTGTGGCACTCTCAACTAAGTTGGAGACAGCAAGGCAGAAAGTAGGTTGGAGGGGGAAAGATGACACTCTAAAGAAGTATTTCTCAAAATATATCCTCAAGTACCCTCAGACAGTTCCTTGTAACACTGATTATTAACACTACCCTTGAATATCACAGCTGGAGACCTAACAGGTCATTAAGTCCAGTGGCTTTTGAACTGTACTATGGAGGCCATGGGGTGGCACAGCAGGCAGGGCTCCAGGCCACCTCCCCAGATTCAACACAACACAGCCTACCCTTGCCTATCATGTATACTAGATTTCTTTATAAGACTAGCTTTAAAAAGGAAAAAAAATCATACTTTGAAAACCGCTGAACATCTTCCTTTCTCAGAGAGGACACTGAGGCCCATGGAGGTGGAATAAGATGTCCACAGAGGCAAGTCTGTAACAGAGGCTGGCATTTAGTTCAGCACTTGTCCTTAAAGGGGATCACAAGTTATAAACTAACATAGTATCTGTCCAAAGCCCTCCTTACCCTGCCTTGTGGGATGGTTTTGGAGTGCGAAAATCCTGCTTCCCCTTGATCACCACTGAGAAAGAGTTTGGTGGTCAATGAGACTGTGACTCTCACAGAGCAGGGTGAGTTCTGCTAAGGACAATCCAAGGAAAACTAGTACCCAGGTATAGAGATCAATCTTAACTTGTTTCCTGTATGATGTTAAGCTTGATCAGTCAACCACTACTTCTACACTGCTCCAGGAAAGCATCATACCACTCCCAACCCCCCACCCCACACTCTGCGCTGGCTAATAAAATAGTGGTGAGCTGGAGATTCTTGGTCTTTGTTCCCAGAGAACATAGATCATCCCAGAGCCCTATGTCCTTACAATTCTTGTCTCTTGCTTTTTTATTTTATTTTATTTTTATTTTTCTTATGCCTTAACACTACAGGGGTCTCCGATATGTCCATTCTAAGTTTCCTCTAAGAAGAATGCTTTGCTTTTCAATGTTTTACAGAGCCAGGATCAAAATCTTCCTCATTAAAAACATTCAATGGTTTCTTCAGTTTTATTAATTCAATACATATTTAATGAACATCTACACAATAAACCCTCCTTGACCAAGATCTCTGGAACATTTTTTGTTTGGATTCTCAGTTGTGATTTTTTTTTAACCTCTGACAGAGGTCTGACATTGCCCTACATAGTAGCTAGCTTAACTGGATATAGTACAGCCCAAAAAGGGGTTATTTTCATCTCAAGTAAAGAGGGTTATTACCAATGATGTGAGTTTCCCATCACATTAGAGGACTGCATCTAATTTATATTTTTAAGATGGTCTTTCAAAGTGCATTTTTAATCCATAAAGTTCCTAACACATGATAGAATGCTATTCAAAGGTTTTAAAAGAATTACTTTTCAGATGTCACATTAATTTTCTTTACACATTCCAGAGCTCAGTGAAAATAATGCCACAAAACTCAATAAGCCTAACATTATGAACTTTACAGATGATAGTGGCAGTAAGTATAAAATAATTTTCAAAAAATGAAAATTCAGATAAAGAAACTCTGTAACATTTCTTCCCCATCATACCAACCAAACGGCTGTTTGTACCAATAGGGTAATTCCTGATAGAAAATCAAATCCTTGCTTGACTTAGAAAAACAGGAAACAAATGTTTGCTGAGAAGTTACAGCAGCCTATTGACTTTATCCTAAAGGACACCGAGAAGGGCAAGTGGGCTGCTCTTTTACAAGGTGTGTAAATCGGGTGGGAAACAGGCACCCACTGAGGCAGGTAGGTCGTCCTGCCTACAGACCACCAGCGGAAGCCTCATGCCGGCCTCTTCAGGAACACTGCCTACTGTCTCACTGTAGAGAGTAAAAATCATTGCTTGATCTTCCTTTTCTGGGGAAATCAATCAGTCCTGTGGGGAATCCATTTTTCATCTTATTAAACTTTTAAATAAGGGGCCAGGAATTCAGTCTTCCTTCAATTTTCCCTTCATACTTTACCAGCCCTCCTTTCCTTGTACTCCTCCCCTTTGCAAATAAGTTTTAAATTCAGAAACTTCCTATATACCAACATGTATAAAAAACAGGTAGTAAAGATAGTTGGAAGAACAGAGAAAAGGAAAGAAAAGGAAAAATCAAATTTATAAACCAAATAGATTTGATTCTATTTTTATTGGTATATGTTCGCAGTACATAATGAATACATTCATTATAGTTTATAGATGTATATAATAGATCTTCAATGTTTTTATATTCCCTTCCCTTCCTCTCAACATCCCTTAACCCCACTTCCATCTGCAAAATATCTATCTCACTGCTTGGTATTGTCCTTGATTTATTTATATTTTGGGTTTCTCTTGTAAAAAAACCATATGATTTTTAAGTTTGTGTTTCTGATAATATTATGGATTCAAGGTGTATCCATTTTCATACATGTTTCAAATTTATGCTTTTTTATAGCAGAGTAGTACTCCATTGTGTATAAATACCACATTTTCTTTATCAAGTCACTTGTTGATGTATATGTAGATCATGTTCAAGATTTAGCTATTATAAATCATGCTTCTATAAACATGGATATGCATGGGTCACTGATAATGTCTTTAACTGTTTCAGGTAGATATCTAGAAGAGAAACATCTGGGTCAAATGAAATTTCTATTTTAAGTTTTTTGAGGAATCTCCATAGTGATTTCCATAGTGATTGAAAGATAGAAGAATTCTTTTTTCTCCACAGTCTTGTCAGCATTTGTTACTATTTCATTTATTCGAAGACTGCAATTATTTCTGGAATAAGATGGAATCTTAGTGTTTTAATTTATATTTCTGTAATGATCAGAAATGTTGAATATTTTATCACATATACTGACCACTTATACTTCTTCTGAGAAATGTATTTTGAGACCTACCTGTTAAAACCCCATTTCTTTCTAGAGGAGAAATCAAAATGACTTATATAATTCTACTCCATTGTTCTTACATAATGGTAATATTGAAAACAGGGCCAAAAAGCAAACAAAAAATTATAAAGATCAAGCAAGAGCCTAGTTAGTTCTGAAAATCCCCTTTCACATTGGGTTCCTTTGTGCTTATAAAGTACGTTAGTAGACAGACACAGGGCATCTCTGAGGGAGAAAGCATTTGATAACTGTTTGTCTTGTTGCCACTTGAACTGCCCAAGTAAATCCAGAGATAATGTTCTTTTGAGATGATCATGTTTTGATATTTTGGTCTTGTGTCTTGAAAAATCTCCCTTAGTAGCAACTTTGATGATTCACTGAACAGACATTCACTAAAAGTTTCCTATGTACCAGCCTTTCCCAAATGCTGGCAAGACTGTGAAAAGAAAAAAAACAAAAACAAAAAAAAACAAAAAAAACCCCTTTCTATGCACTTACTTGCCCAGTAGGAAAACCCAATTCCTTTTCCCAGTTATGAGGTCACAACCCTTCCCTACTGGTCATCATTGCAGAAGTCGTTTCTTTTTCAAATTCAATAAATTTATCCACCAGATTTTTTATAGGTGATGGTTTAAAATGATTTAAAATTTAACTTCACACTCTGTGTAATGAACAACAGCATTCATTTATTACCTTTGTGTTCCTCTTCCTTATGTTCTAGCTTCTTCTTTTTGACAATTCTTCTGACTGCCCTGTGAACTGGTCTACTAGTCTGACTGCTTTGACACTGAGTTACAAATTAGTGAAATTCCACATAGCATGTGAAGACTCTTTGGGAGTGTTCACAAAAGGAAGTGTCTTGGTGAGCCCTTCAAATTCCTCAGAGTCCCATGACTAAGGAAGACAGAGAACTACATGTGGGCTGAAAAGGGATAGAGGTGATACAAAGTTTTCTGTAAAATCCTTTGAAGAATCTGATGAAATGCTATTGAAAGTCCAAATCCTTTATAATATGACTAAAAATTAGCATATGATCACATATCTAGAGCTAAAAGAAATTATGCTGGGCCTAAATGTAGTTGGCTGCCTATGATAAACCAAATTGTTGAACAAAAACTGAAATATGTGACCCAGCTCTGAAAGACAATACTCCTAGAAATTAAGAAGATGGCTCATTCAGTGCCTATAGTAATCAAACCCATAGAGACACGAAGTAGAATGGTAGTTGTACAGTTATGAAAGAAAGGGGGATAAGGACTTATGTCTGATGCACATAAAGTGTCAGTTTGGGAAGAGGTAAAGATTTGAGAGGTAGATGGTGATGATAGTCATACCAAAACTAGGAATGCTATGGAATTACATATTTAAAAATCATTAACTTGGTAAATTTTGTGTTATTTATACTTTATCACAATAGAAAAAAATGGAAGCTGGGCAGGAGAGAAAAGCAAAATGAATTGCCCACATTAGCACACTCTGCTTTGTTGCCCAAACTATAATTTACCCCTATGAAAACTGAGACTTAGCTTCTTCATATATAAATTGTTAATCATAGTGCCAAATCCAATGTTGCTTGAAAGGATCAAATAAATTCTTGGCTGTAAGGAGAAAAAAGAATGTAGCTCATCTAAATGTTCAATAAATGTTAGCCATTATTACTGCATCTTTTCTGAACATTTCAAACTACTGTTTATTACTATGATTAAAAATATTCAATGCCTCCAATAAGTCTGTGAAAATTTGCTCTAATTAACATGTTAGATATAATTTTCTTTTTGGAAATAATAATGTACCATATGTAAGACTTTTTTTTCAAATATTATTCTTTCCTCCCCTGCTTCTTAGCCATTTTAATAAATTTAGTTAGGATAGGGTCAAAAATCAAAGCAAACATTCTGTTAGCTAGCAGCATTCTACTGACACCAGAAAGGTTTTATCAGTACAAAAAATGGATTGCAAGTGCAATGATGATCTAAAGAATCCTTGAATACATCTTACAAGGACTCTTTTTTTTTTCTAAGCTAGCAGAATGTAATGTTCTAGAATACCTGGGAAGTATTTTTCAAGAAAAATAAACATAAATACACTTAATTACACATCTTTAAACATATACTGGTACAAAATACTGCATGTGGTATTCTGAGAGAAGTTAGGTTGTGACACACACGTGCCCATGCCTGTCCTCGAGGAGCTTGCTGCCATGAAGAGAAGCCAATCTCCTCAGCTCTTGATTCTTCCAGGGCAATTCTGAATAAAGATGAGGACAATTGAAATTTTTTCTAAGACCTAAGAAACATTTAGTTAAAGCACTATGTCTTATACCATGGCTTAAAGAATATATTTTCCTTTATGCACTTGCTATTTGGGAATAATAAATTCGAAAATTAGTGGGAAAAGAAGGTCCATAATTGACTGCCTAGGGAAACTATGCAAAATCCCTTCAAAATTCCCACCAGAAATAGGAGAGAAATGGATTCACATATACTCAAAAGCCTTCTCAAGTTTGTGCCACTGGAATTCAAATTAGTAAGACCCCTTTAAGCAACTTTTCAGCTCTTAATTTAAATACAGGAAGTGTTTCTTTAGGCTCTATAATACCTTGGCAGAGCAGACCCTACTTCCTGAGATTTAATAGAAGAAAACTTTTAGCTTGGAACACTGAACCATGCACAATAAGATCATTCATTAGAGCCAGGGATATAACTCAGAGGCATAGCGCCTGCCTGGCAAGTGCAATGACCTGAGTTTGATTCCTGGTACCAATAAAATACATACATACATACATACATACATACATACAAATACACTAGAAAAAGAGCAAATGTCTTTTTTGTGAAGGGTAACACCTGGAAATGCTAACTGGAGCCCAAGAACTGCCAAGACCATAACTCATTTTGACAATAAAATCAAGTACAAGAAAACTACAAATAAATAAATCATTTTCCCTAAATAAATGTTTGTTAGTATTACTTGCTTTTTAATGATTTTGCTTTCATTTGTGAAACTAAGGCTGTACCTTCTATAATCTATTTCTCTCACTCCACTTTGCATCACTTAAGATTCAAAACGGGAAAATGTCATAAACTTTTGAATGTCTACATCTTGACCTGTCAGGGCAGGGGGAAATTTAATAGCAAAACCCACTACTCAAATGCCTGATAGGGAAGGCAAGTGAGGAAAAATATGTTTCAAAAAAATTTTTATTGTCCAAGAACACAAAGAGGAACACTTTTCAATCTTTTGCCAACCTTCTGTAAATTTACATCACCTCACTAAATTTGATAGCTAAATAGTGTTCTGACAGTGTTGTTGAGACTTGTGTCAGATTTAGAAATGTTATTGTTGAGGCTTACTTTGATGGTGAGATTTTAGAAGCCTATTTCCCTGCTAAACAAATGTATTATAGAGTGATGGATAACAGAGATTCAAAGGATTACAATGAGAGATCAAGGAGTTCACCTGCAATATCTATCGCATTGACAGCCGACTTTATTGAAGTTTCACAATATTAACTGCCTCTCCGTGGACTGGCTTAGCTGGATAGGTGATTATCAATTTATCACCAGTCAAAACACAAATTGCTTCATGTACAGTATCTGTGGCATAATCATGTACCTTGAATCCGATCAAAATGATCCTACTACAATGATTCTTTTTTTGTTTTCCTTTTTCTTTTTTTTTTTTTTTTTTGCATATCTATCTAATTTATTTTTTATTGGTACATTTTGATAACATTCACCATAGGGAATTCATACTTGCACATGATATACCTGGCCTCTTTTTATTTCCCATTCCCCACTCCTCCCTACAATCACTTTTCCCTCTTTATTTACAAGTTTTATTTCCATTTTTTCTTCTATTCTTTTTTTCTTGTCTCTTCCTCCTTTTCCCCTCCTTCCTCTCTCATTCTGCTTCTCATTTGAATATTTTCTTTCCATTTCCCAGTATCTATTATACATTTTGGTCCTTATTTATACTTTTGGTTTCTCACACCAGAGAAACAATGCTATATTTAAACATGCATGTCTGATTTATTTCACTTAAGAGTACGGTCTCAATGTATATTCATTCAGAGAGAAATGTCTCAGGCTTATCCTTCTTTATGGCAGAGTAATACACCATTGCAGGAAAAAATAACCATGCCCTCTTTATCCATTCACCAGCTGATGAGCATTTAGGCTGTTTCCAAGTTTTAGCTACTATAAACTATGTCATGATGATTCTTATAAAAGTGAAAACAAACATTAGTTGGGAACTTCTCTAATGAAATTGTGTCTAATTTTTGGTTTAACAGAACATCTTTCCTGGAGTCTAGGCCAAGAGTATACCACCTCAAAAGCCAGTAAATACAGCTTGAGAAACAAAAAGAGAGGGTACTGGAGGCCATTAACTCCATCTTCTTAAAGCAAGCTTCCTCTAACCATCCCTCACTCCCACCCCAGAAACTACAGGTAAGAAATTGACCAGTACTCAAAAGTCCATCCACAGTAGATTTTTACCCTGGAACTCCACCTAGCATTGTGGGAACTGGCTGAATTACATGTAGGAAATTATGTAGGATAACTATGGGCCTGCACAAAGGTGCCTGTATTACCTCTTTTACGGTATTATCAATAATGGTAAAAGCTTTTAAACCGTTTAATCCCACCCTATTTCTTGATTCTAACAAAGTCTAAAATTTCTCCACAGTTTGAGTTTCATCAGGAATTATTCCAATTAACATTTTCTGAATGCATAAATTGGGGGGGCCTTAAATTTTTGTCTGATCAGACGAGAATGAATAACTATACTAGAAAATAATTATTGACAATATACTATGCTCAGGTGTCATTCTAAATACTTTTTGTGTATTAACTCACCTAATCTTCTTGGCCCTATGAGAAAAATATTATTTTCTCTGCTGTAAATGTGAAAATTGATGAACTGAAATATTAAGTCATTTGTTCAAGATTATTCAGCCTGCAAGCTGAATCCAGGTAGAGGACCTAGAAGATTACAAATTCTGGTGCCCAGCTTCTTTTCATTCATACACAGATTGGATTTTCTCTGCCCATTTTCTAGCTACCTACCATCTTATAACGTGATGCCTCTAGAAGACAGTATCATCTAGAGCAATGATGGGAAACCTGTTAGACCTCCTTCCAATGATAACACCCTGCTGCAGCATGCGTGCCATAGGTTTGCCACCACTGATAGAGTCTTAACAACTTTTCATACAAAACACCTGGTGTTCAATCAGAAAATTGCCAAACATATCAAAAAAAGGATAAAAAAGAAAGATACAACATAAACAGGGTCACAGATAATCTGGATAATGGTGTTATTAAATGTGGATTAATACGTTCAAAATATGGATGACAAAATAAGTTTCTCCAGAGAAACAGAATCTTTTTAAAAAGTGAGAATTTTGAAACTGACAAGCATAATAAGGAATCCAAAAGATGAGTTTAATAGATTAAGTACAGGCAAAAAGATTAGTACTGTAAGACAGGGCAGTTAAAAATACAGAAACTGAACCACAAAGAAAAAATATGAACAAAAATATGCAAGAGTGCAAGCAACATACAGAAGATGGAAAAATCTTAAGGTATAGCTGGAGCCCCAAAAGTGGATTAGAGAGGAAGTGAAGGCAAGAGCAATATTTGAAGAGATAACATCTGAAAATTTCCTAAAACAGTTAATAGGTGTCAAGCCCAAAGAGAGATAAACACATTACTACTCACATCACAGAAAAACTGCCAAATGGCAGAAACAAACTATGAGCCATAAGAATAGCTGGATAAAAAAGCACATTATCTTCAAAAGGAGCTTCACCTGAGTTCTCAAGAGAAACTGTAGAAGCCAGACGAAATAGAATGACATCTTGATGTTATGAAATTGTTGAAAACTTAGTACTTTACATCCAATGAAAATACACTTCAAGTTTAAAAGCTTTAAAAAAAAAGATTTTGTTGTTAACAGAACCATACTAAAAGAATTACTCAAAGGAGTTCTTTCAACAGGAACAAATGGTCACAGACAGAAAGAAATAGAGAAAGAAATGAACAGCAATAAAAAGGTAAATGTGAGTATAAATAAATAATTGGCTACAAATCAACAATAATATTTTATAGAGTTTAAAATACATGTATAATTAAATGCATGACAACACTATCACAAACAACCACAGAGGATCAATGAATTTAATGTGTTCATAAATTCTAGTATTGCCTGGAAAGGGATAAAGCCTCCAATCTATATTAGTCTCTAATAAGTAAAGGATAAATGTTGGTATATTCAGTAATTATAATTTCAAAAACACCAATAATTACATTAACTATAAAAGTACTATATGCTTCAATAACAAGTCAAAGCACTCCCAATTAAAAGAAAAAATACTCAACTATACGTTACCTGAACAAGTTCATCTTCAATACACAAAAAGGTTGACAGTGAAAGAACGGAGAGTTATGTAAACAGTATTATCAAACAAAATAAGGGACATTCCATGATTATGTTTAAAAGTTAGCCTACCAGGGCTGGGCATTTTGGCACATGCCTGTAAAACCCAGCACTCTGGAGGCTAAAACAGAATTGCTGCGAGTTTGAGGCCAGCCTGAACCACATAGAGAGACATTGTCTCAAGAAAAAAGAAAAAGAGTTAGTCTACCAGAAAGATAGGACAATTTCAAATGGGTATTCCCTCAGAAATGTAAGGTAAAAATTGACAGAACTAAAATTATAAAAAGATAAATCCGGACTTCCTCCAAGATGGCCGCCCAGATGACACTGTGACAGGGAGGCTCCCTGAATATACCATCAAAATGCTGGAATATAAACTAATATAATAACAGAGAGAAGGAAAAAAGAGGGAGATGGGTCCTCTGGACCCAAGAAGAATCTAAAACGAGAACTGTAGCCCATGGAAAGAGTAAAAGAATGAAATAAAGGCAGA
>RJWM01014628.1:0-50599 GCA_004363535.1 Dasyprocta punctata | reverse complement strand
AGCAAATGCTCCAACACAGAGCAGACGGAGCTAGAGAGGGAAAGGAGCGCAAATGGGAAGAAGTAGACACACACGGGAAGGACAAAGAAACCACCATTAACCTCCTCAGAGTCCCAGGAGATAAACTACTGAGTTCTTGCTTTAAAAATAAAATCAGATTTTTTAAAAGTGGAAAACAGACATGCTTCAGATAACCAGAGATCACCTAAAAATTAAATACACGTTGAAATTTAAATTCTAACAATTCACTTGAAGGATTAGAAGGTAAAATAGAAAAAGGCAAAGTAAATTAAAGAGCAAAATAAAAGATGGGTAATGAGAAATGTAGATAGATCTTTTGCACATGGAAAGGGGACCAGGAGAAGAAGGGAGCGGGCAGGGAGGGCAGGGGAGGGGAGAAGAGCAAGGCTGTGTTCTGTCTGTGCACCAACTCCCCACAAGGAATGCAACCATTCGGTACTAATAAAAATAGAAGAAAAGGTAAAATAAATCCTAATTAGAAAACAAAAAGTAAAATTATGAGAACTAAGAAAAGTTAGGGGACTTTTCTGGTAGGACTATAGCCTGAATGATGTAAGTTCCAAAAAGCACACAGAAGACAGAAAAAGAGGAGAGGAGAGGAGACTAGAGGAGAGGAGGGGAGGGGAGAGGAGAGAAGAGGTGAGAAAAAAGGAAGAAAGAAGAAAAGGGAAGGGAGGGAAGAGAGAGAGGGAAGGAAGCAAGAAAGGGAAAAGGGAAGGAATGGAACAAAGTAGGAGGAGAAGGGAAAAGAAGTAATGAGAAACGAAAAGAAAACAAAGAAATCAAGGAAGAAAATGCCGCTGAGAGGTCCCAGAGCGCCCACCTGGGGATGAAGCGGAACCTCCTCACCCCTTCCCACCCTGAGATTTCAAACCATGAGAAGCAAAGAGAAAATCTGAGTAACTCTGGACATGTGGCCCAGGGGGAAGGGAGTCCTAAATTTAACATCCTCAAGAGATGGAAGAGAAGGGAGTGATACCTTCAAACATCTGAGGGAGAGTTATTTCCAATTTAGATTTCTTTACTCAAATATTCATTAGGTGCCTAGGTAAAATTAGACATTTTAACATTTGGAAAACATTAAAAAGCACACTCACCCAAGATCCTTCCCTTAGGAAGCTGCAGGTTGACGTCTCCCATCAAGAAGAGGAAGCAAAACAGAGGAAGACAGGGATGAGGGATGCGGACCATGGTGATGGCCGTGGGACCCCTGGTTGTGGCCTCAGGAAGTTCCCGTGTAACCCTGGGCAGGGGGCACACAGAGGGCTCCCCGTGGTGGCTTCCACATCCACCCCAGGTGTCCCCTCACTGGGGGAGGGTTGGGGAGGAATCACGATAAGGACCAGTGAAGTGTTGCCCACATGCGTTACCAGCCCTGTGTGGGTCAGACACGCGCTGTCACCTGTGGTACCCTGTCACCATCATGGCAGTAGAGCATGCCTAGAGCCCAGGGTGATGTGTGCTAGGGCCGTGCTGGACAGGCCTATGGCACGTGGGGTGTGGATGTGTGCCAGTGTGGACATTCACCGTGCTGACCCTGCAGCCAGACGCTGGCACGTGGGCAGCCCATGGCAGGAAGCACAGGCAGCTGAGGAGTGCTGGTCCCTTATCAAGTCACCTTCCAGGAGAAGACGCATACCCAGGGGCTCTGCGGCTTGCTGCAAGGCCTCGCTGCTTCATTGCTGTGCTAACCATGGTGCTGAAATCACTGCTTCATAGGCATAAGTGCCTGCCTGGCAAGTGCAAGGTCATGAGTTTGATTCCCGGTACCAAAAAATAAAAAAAAATAAAATCACTGCCTCAATTCTTATTTTTTAGATTGGTTAAATAAATATAACTTTCCTTACCAACAGTCTCCAACTAGGACTCTAGTTTCTGGTCTCCTGCTCATCCAGCCGATATACTCACAATGGCCCACAGCTGTCTATCCTTCAGCCACTGCCACCCCATGGCCCGTCTGCAGGGTGGGGGTTTATTATGGAAAAGCTCTGTGCTGCTTAATATATAAATTCCTGAGCCAAACAAGAAGTATGAGGAACACTGATAATAAAATCCCAACTAGCTAGGAGCATATTTGCCCCCAAATTTTCTGTCCCGGCTCTCCAGGGTCAGTCACGGGATCAAAATTCTTGAATTGCAGATTACTGATTCTCTGATACTTTTAAATGTTAAAAGGAAATGTTTTTCATATATTGAGAATAAAAATGACCTCAGTTGTATTATACTGTATATGGAGATACATTGTACTTACAAATATCTGCCTGGAGTATTCTTTTCTACCTTATCATTTGGAAATAAAGTCTAAAAGGTTCACAAGAAAGGAAGGAGAGAGAAAAAGAGGAAGGAAAGAAGGAAAGATGAAAGAAAAGGAAGGGAGGGAGGGGAAGGAGATTGAAGGGGAGGGAAAGGGAGGAGAAGGGGAGAGGAGGGAAAAAAAGGGGGGGGATGGGAGGGAAGAGGGAGAAAGAAAGAAGAAAGAAAGTAAGTCTGGCTCTCTTTAAACCCAAATGCAAAAATCTCAAACAGAAGGTCATTTTATATCTATTTTTATTACAATACACATTATTAAATTTTAAACTATTTCATAATATACATGGGTATAAAGAACCAAACATTCAGTAATTGATCATTCTTGAATTTGGAGACAAATAGTGTTGTTTATTGATTGCATAACTAATTTAAAGTAAATTGAACACACATCCTTGTTATGGAGGAAAGAAAACTCTTTTTTCATTCATCATGAATATTAATAAGGCTAAAATTAATCTTATAATACTACCATTAATAATTCAGTGATCTAAAACTAGGGTTTACTTGAAATCACTTCTTACCATATCCTGGGTTAAAATGAAGAAGCAGATAGAGGTTCACGAGACTTTGGTTCCTGTCCTTGATCGCCTGACAGTGGGACCCTAGGACTGAGAAAACCTGCACTTCCAACATAGTAGGCTGTGCTCTGGGACAGAAGCAAAAGGGAATCCCAACCCAGAATGTCATGCAGCTCTCAAGCTTTCCAGAAAATTCCCTCCAGAGCATTCACCATGTTTTCAGTTAGAAATTACAGCTTTTAAGTACTCACCTATACAACAATGTGCTTTGGCTTTTTTATTTTTTTATTTTATTTTTTTAACTTCAGTGATTTTAGAAGGTAAAGCACCTAAAAGGAAATGACATTGTCCAGAGTTTGAGGAAGGAATTGCACTAGAGAGCCACCCACCCTCCAAGTGCCCTTGCAGTGCGTGGTCCTGGTGGGTGTGTGTGAGCCGTGGCACACTGTCCTCCACAGGCAGGAAGGAGCTACAGCTGAGGAGACTATGCGTGTGGACCGGAGGGGCAGCCATGTGCAGCCCGCTCCTGGGGCTGCAGGGTGAGATGTGTGTGCTCTTCTACAAAGACCCCTCAGAGAAGAACAGCGAATCCCCACGTGATGGTGCTGAACAAGAAAAGTCAATTTCCAGAGCTTGCCTGGTACCTAATTCCACTGAAACAGCATTCTTTAAATGTCGAAAAGACAGGAACACAAAATATGAGTGGCTGCCAGGGGTCCAGAGCAGAGGAGAAGGAAGAAAACGAGTGGTGTGATTGTAAAAGGTCCACCTGGTATCCTGGTAGTGACTGGTGTTCCGTGTGTTGCGGGAGAGGTGGATATTCACACCTACACATGGGCCACAGCTGCAGGGGAACTAGACATGCACTGCGTTCATCAGTTTTCCATCAACAGAGGGAAAAGCAGGGAGCAAAATAGGAAGAGGAAGGAGCCAGGGTCTCACACCCACTTCAAGGTCACATCACCATGATGTAAGGACTTCCTACAAGTCCCAGTGACCAAAATTCCCAGCACCTCCAAGCTGCACCACCGGGGACCTTGGTGGACATTCGCCATGGTGCTGTAGCACATATGCACTACACAGTCCACACCAAACTGGATGGTGTACACATGGTGGGCTGAATCAATGTTGTTCTGGGTGTCTTCATACATGACCATTTTGCAAGATATCACCGCTGGAGGTCACTGAGAGCCATGTGAGGGTCTATATCCTTTTTTCCAACTGCATGTAGATCTACAATGATCTCAAAATGAACATTCTAACACAGAAAGCTCTGCAATCTCATTTCAGAGAATGCCCCATGCTTTGGGAAAGGCCCAACTCTGTCTGCAAGGCTGAGGAAGGGGAGAGGGTGTCCCAGGAAATTTTAGACGGGCAGGAAGGAGGCTGAGCCCAGAGACGGAGCTCTTGCCTGGCTGGTGTCTGTGTCTCTCAGCTCTGCAGCCTAATAAGCACTCCACTCAGAGTGGATCGTGGGGTCCCCAAGGATTACACAGCTGATGATGTGCCAGCGAGCTGGAAGCTTCACGTTCCCTACCACCCAGAGTAGCTGGGAGAAAGTGACCCTTTGCATAATTATATCACCAACAGGCACACCGGGTCCATGCTGCTGCGACTCTCTGCCCAGTGAAAGCAACATGTAGGTGGCCCATG
Source organism: Dasyprocta punctata (assembly GCA_004363535.1). Classification (NCBI taxonomy): domain Eukaryota; kingdom Metazoa; phylum Chordata; class Mammalia; order Rodentia; family Dasyproctidae; genus Dasyprocta; species Dasyprocta punctata. The sequence continues at coordinate 46,097 of RJWM01014628.1, read as the reverse complement.
TACATAAAGGAAGCCGGCCAGCTCCAAATAAACCTGTCATTTTACCTGCAGAATTCTGTTTAGTAGATGCTATCACTTTAATGAAAATCATGTCTTTCTCTGGACAACTTTCAGATAGCTAGCACAGCTGCTGCCCTCCTGGGGTGGGCCTGTGGCCCCCCGGTCTTCTCCACGCCACCTCCATAGACAGCAAGGAGCAGGAAATAGACTTTTCCCAAACAGTGACGGGCCGTGGGGTGGATCTGTGGAACCTTTTAAGAAGCTTACAGGATTACCGGAAGTTTGAGATGTTGCATAAGTCAAATTAATGACATTTTTATGACAGCAAACTATTATGATATTTTAACAAAGTGTTGGTGATATTGCAGATAGAGCAGCTTTGAGCATCAGTGACCAACCCTACTAATACATCCTCAGTCATTTTTTTTGCTTTATGTTGTTTCATTTATAAAAATTATTTAAATGCATATATTTAGTGCTCTTCATATAACAAGAATCAAAGTGTATTTTTATAAAAATACTACCCTGCACACCATCCAAACTGTTCTTGGTCAATTTAGTAGGTAGTCTCACAGAGTGTATTCAAGGTAACTGTGCCTATCCTATGAGTCTTCATAGAAATTTATACATAAACCCATTTCAAACACTGTGTTTGGAAGCTGCCTTATACTTGTAACAAGTAAAAGTTTAAATTATTACTTAAGATGCTGTCGTTTATCTTCCTTTTAAATTAGGAAATAACATGCTCTTATAAAATCTCTTTGTTAGAAATGACCAAAGCTTATTTACTGTCTCTCTTGAACCGCGATGGACAAAAATAAAATGTATATGGCACCTCCTAATGATATTAGCTTGAACAGATGCCTTTCTTGTGTCTCTCCAATCAGCCTATTTCACAGTCTTGATGCTTTTTATTTAGAGTCAGTCACAAAAATAACTCTCACCATTCCGTAAGAATATGCTTACAGTTTTGTGTAACTTTTACATGACAACAGTGATTGAATTAGCTTTCTGAAGGGTTGTTCTGGAGGGAAGCACGTACCAGAATGCAATTGCCACTCCCACGGTCCCCTCGCCCTGCTGGTCTCCTCTGTGGGCTGTCACTCGGCCATGTGATGGCCCTGCTCACTCCAAGTGCACTAGAAACCAGCCTCCCCTCCCCCTGCCCCTAGCCACGCCCCTCCTGCGGGAGTTTGGTTTTATGGTGAATAGCAACCTCACCATCCTGCCTTTCTGTTCTTCTCTAGAGTGACCACAGCTGGCAAAAGAAAGAAAAAATGTAGTTATTGAATCCAATCCAGTGTTTGTGTCTCTCACATTATCAACAAAAGTGGTGAGGAAGGTTCTGGTTGGCCCCACGAACACATGGATATAGAAGGAGCCACATGAAGGTAAGGAGTCTCTGTCGTCTTTTCTGTGCTTTACCTACAGACGTACGTATATTTACCTAAACCTTGCAGAAGCATAAAAATAGGTTTTTGAATGGCAGGGTTCTGGTTTGCTAGGAAGTACCATGTGCCCTAATTTTGATGAATCAACCTAATAGAAGTCAGACTGTGTCGTCGTTGCTAGACATGGCACCCAGGAGCCCCTCTGACTGAGTGCTGACGTGACCCAAGACACCTCCACCACCACGTTGCCAGGCCCGTCCACCCTTAGCATGCAAGCAGAAGGTCCTTTGGACAATGCCCTACAAGAGTCAGGCTTCCGTTTCCACTCTGCATTCTACTTAGGGGCTTTTCCGACTTCAGGGAATTAAGTAGGTTGGTGACAAAGGCCCCCTTCGTGGGGCGAGGTCCTCACGAGTTTCTGTCTGTCACGCTTGACAGACCTCCTCGGTGCCACTGTACCTGGGGTGAAACACACAACAAAATTTACCATTTAACCATGTTTAAGTGTACAGCTAGTGGCGTTAAACACTTTCACGTGGTGTGTAGTCATCTCCACCACTGAGTTCCAGAAATTCTCTCATCTTCTGAAACCTCACCTCTGACCCATTTGTCAACAACTCTGCACCGTCCACCACCCAGCCCCTGGCAGCCCCCGTTCTCCTTTCTGACCGCGTGGATCTGACTACCGCGGGTGCCTGACACGAGTAGAATCAGGATGTTTGTTCTTCAGCAACCGGCCTCTTTTCTGGGCTTGCATATTGCAGGTTTATCCATGTTGTAGCATGCATTGGAACTTTCTTTCTTTTTTTTTTTTTTGAGGCCCAATAATATTTCACTGTACGTCAAGGGACATGTTTGTTTTGCTTCCACCTTTTAGTTATTGTGAATAATGCTGTTCTGAACTTGGGTGGAGAAATACTTGGGATTAAATCTCTGCTTTTGAGCCTTCAAAATTTACCCTACTGCTTCATAGCGATTACAACATTGTATTCTCACAACAGTGCACAAAGGTTCTAATTCCCCCCACCTAGGTCAGCACCTGCTGGTGTGTGCATGTGTGTGTGTGTGTGTGTGTGTGTGTAGGTATGTAGTGGGGTAAATGTTTATGTTTGAACATAGCCAAGCTGATGGGTATGAAATGATTTCCCCTTGAGATTCTTATTTGCATTTCTCCACAGATTAAGAATGCATGTTTATCTTCTTCAGAGAAATGTCTATTTAAACCCTTTGATTTCATCAGATTTTTGTTGTGGTCAAATTGTCAGAACTCTTTATATATTGTCACTATGAACCCTCCATCAGATACAGGATTTGCAAATATTTTGTCCTATTTCATGTTTGGCTTCTATTTGGTAAATAGTGTCCTTCAATGCATAGCAGTTTTTGTTTTGCTTAATTTTTAGAAAGCCCAACTTTTTTTTCTTTTGTTACCTATGTTTTTGGTGTCATATCTAAGAAATTATCACTTTCAATGTTTTGAAGCTTTTCCTTTGCCTTTTCTTCTGAAAGATTTTGGTAGTTTTATCTCTTATGTTCAGATTATTGGTGCATCAGGGGTTCATTTTAGTATAGATTTAAAATAAAGGCCAAAAGCTGGCCATGGTAGTGCAACCCTATAATCCCAGCACTTGGGAAGCTGAGGCAGGAAGATCGCTGTGAGTTTGAGGCCAGCCTGCTACATAGTGAGTTCAAGGCCAGCTTAGACTACATAGTGAGACCATGTCTCATAAAACAACAACAACAACAACAACAAAAACTCGTGACCACATACCCAAAGGTTTGTGTCTAGTTCCATTGGTCTGCATATTCATCTGTGTGCTAATGTCACACTCTGTTGATTAGTGTAACTCTGCAATAAGTTTCAAAATCAGGAAGTGTGAACCACCAACTTCGTTCTTTTGCAATATTGCTTTCAGCTTGGCAGGGGAGGATCTCAAGATTCCATATGAATTTTAGGACAGACTTTTCTATCTCTGCAAGAAAATTTCCTTGAAATTTTGGTAAGCATTGCATTGAATCTGTAGATCACGTGACTAAGTTTCTTACTCAGATGGAGCTAGAAGCTTTCATTCATTCTAGTAATAAATTTCCACGTGCAGTTTGAGTATACACCATGACTTTAGATACCTCTTTTTGTTCAGTTTGAGAAATGCAGGATTTTTTTTCTTTTTTTGTCTTTTTGAGACAGGGTTTCACTATGCAGTTCAGACTGGCCTTGAGCTCACTTTGTAGCCCAGGCTGGTCTCGAGCTTGCAACAATCCTCCTGCCTCAGCCTCCTGAGTGCTGGGGTTACAGGTGTGTGCCACCACGCCCACCCAATGCAGATTTTTATCAAGTTTTCCTGAGCCCAGTACGGTGAGCAACAAGGAATGCTAAATGTATAAGAATGTTCAGTAGAAAGTTTTCCAAAAGCTGCCCTGAGGATGAAGATGTTATTTCTGCTTGGTTTCTTGAATCTCAGCATCTGGAAGGCTCTTGTACTATGAGCATATTTCTTTGAGTTGGGAATCCAGTGATGATGAGAATGTGCTGTATGATCTCTGCCCAACTGAACCTTCCCTGGCTCCCAGGAGAGAACAGAGATTCGAACTCTTAGGTGCTGGGGAGCGACCTCCAAGACCATGGTCGATATCAGCCACATAGAGAGGCTGAGCATGACCATCACCTTTATGGGTCAATTTCCATACAGTAAACGTCACCATCCCCATAGAACCCCATCACGTGAGTACAGGCTCATGTTAACTCCCAGGAGACCCCATTGCCCAGAGTCAGAGGTCAGTGTAGGAAAGGCTGGATGCCCATTGGAGCTACCTTGCACGTCTCAGTGCAGGAACACCAGCATGAACCTGCCCCAGCCCTGCCGTTTTAGGAAGACAAGATCCTAATAGAAAATCCGGATGTAATACAAACCGCTAGTTCCAAGTTGCCTTTGAATTATATGCGAGAGTTATCCTCAGAAGTGACAGGACAGCAGTCTGTCCCAGATAAGAAGCTGCAGCTCCCCGCGCCGGGTCCCATTGAGGTGCTGTGGTTGCGAATGTGCTCAGCAGCTTTCCCTCTCCTTCTCTCAAGTGGTGATGAACAGATCTCAGTAGCGCTGGCTTTCCTAGTCTCTGTGCGCATACAAACAAGGGGGACGGCCAGGGCCTCAAGGAACATGCCAGCCCTGGCACAGGAGACTGGGTAAGACCAGGAGGACCCAGAGGTGGCCACCTTCCTTGGTGCTGCTTGTCCTATTCCATCCTCTTGCCAGGGTTGCATGTTTGCTGACTGCACTGGAAGCTGGGTCACAACTCATCGCATCCGCAGAGATCTATGGGGGACACTGGGACACTGGGACATGGTGTTATCCCAACCCTATCAGATACAGCACAGGGTACAGTGGTCCACTCTACAAATTAGTGTGCCTTTATTTTTTGAGGGGTGACAGGGTCTTGCTACATAGTTCAGGCAGGCCTTGAACTCCCTGTGTGACCCAGGCTGGCCTCAAACTCATGGAGAACCTCCTGTTTCAGCCTCCCGAGTGCTAGGATTATAGATGTTTTCCACTGACCATTGCTTAGCATCTCCACTTAAGAAGGACTTTGGGGTCTGTGCTTATCAGAGAAGTGAAAGTGCCATAAAACAAGCTTGAGATTGAAGGCACTTTTCTGTCCGCCTTTGTCCCACTTAGCCACTTTGAGTGCTGAGCCCCAAACACCTGTTGCTTTTCTACAGATGGCCCTCCAGGAAATCCAGTTTCCCTGAATTGGAGCCTAAAGAAAAAATCACATTGTACATCCCATTTCCCATGCTAAAGACCTCACCAAAAATAAAATCAATATCTGTTTCCCCCAAAGCAGACTGAGTGGCATTCTAAGTGGTAACTATTTTCAAGAGAAGTAGATCAATGTCCAGAGGGAGAAATCTGGTAAAATAGGGCCAACTCTGTAAATCTGTGTCCTCTGACTCTTTGGAAAAATGCACTGAAAAACAGCTGACCACATCATTAGATTCAGCCGTGTGCTGCCCATAACCTTTATCTTTGGGCAAATCCTTTCAAAGTCTTCAGTTTCTTTTTCTATAAAGTAGGGATAAATGGGCTGTGAAAGGTCAGATGGGATACAGTCCATGAACCCAGCATAGACTACAAATGATAAGGATAGTGGCGGAACACCAAAGTGTCCACTGGGTCCCAAGCCTTTCAATTTCAACTTCCTTCATTCCATCCTCAAAGCCCTATGAAGCTGCTCCTCTTTCCATTCATATTTTTACCCATTATTTATAGTAGAGGGAACTAATGGACAGAGAAGTTAAATAGTTTGCCTAACATTATACGGTTAGTAAGTGCCTCAGATAATATCAACCCTAGGCAGACAGTCTGACTTCCAACTAACGCTGCTGACTGTGTGAGCTGCCCCATCTCCCCAAAGCTGTCCACAGATGTTACACATGATTATTACTCCTCCCTCCTCCTTAATGTGTGCAATTATATTATTTGTGTGCATGTAAAAGCTATTTGTGTGCATACACACAAAGAATTTACAAAACCGCTAGGTTGCTGGTAAATCGAATTATTTCACTTACCAGCCCAGTGTTAGCAATACAACTCTGAAGTCTGCTGATTTCACACATCTTTGCCCAAAAAAAGGAGCCAGGGAATTGCACGTCAGCCTTTCTCAAAATCATCCTTAAGTCGTGCAAGCATGCTTTTCAGTCTTTTCCATACTAATTCATTCATGTCTCTTTAATACTAATTTCTATTATTTCATCATCCTCTATTATCATGATATTTATTAACTATGATGTCATAAGATATGGTGGCAGGTTAAAAATATTAAAACTAAAATCTGATTTTTCTGGAATTTAGGAGACAGAAGAAATTGTATTTCTTTTGATTTGTATTATCGAAGTCATGGTCCACCACTCTTTTGGAAACCAGGATACCAGATTACTGACCCCCATCCTCCTGTGGGGAGTGTGGTAAAAACTGCACATCACGAACTTTTTGTCCTCCCAGTGGAGAACAATTACCCGTGGCCAGGGAGCATATAGACCAAAGCAGAGCTGGGAAGTAGGGGAGGTTGTTTGAGACCATGGCTCATTGGACAACTCAGAGCTAGGGGCGGTCCTGTATTGTAGAGGATTTAGATAACACAGGTCCACCTGGGGACAGGAGGCGGGAGACCACCCACGATGGCAGACTCACTTCTCTGCCCAGGGTCCTGAGGCAATATGTGGAAGTCACAACTGACGCTGATGATAGGCAGTGACGGAGCCAGGGGCCCCAAGGTGCTAATTCCCCTCCTAACCCAGCAATTGTGGGTTTCCCACATGTGAACATCAGAGCACGGAGGCTGCTTCTCCACATCCCCTTGGCCTGAAGCTAAAGAATATCTGAAACTCAAATATACCAAGAGAACCCCACATTTCGCTGAAGCCACACATTCAAATTCAGAGAAAGGGCAAGCCACAGGATCTGCTCCCACCTGCTTCAGAATTGTTTCGTAAGTTGCATTTTTAGGTGACACAGGCAGGTGTCAAAGCTGTCCCCAAGACAGCCAGCACCTGTTGTTTGGAACATTGTACCACATGCCCTATATTTTTCAAAAGAAAAAAAGCAGAAGTGCTTACTAAGCAAGCAGGTGGGTGTAGTCCTAGGCTTGGTGCTGGGCCCGTGCCTTCAACAGGCCACAAGCTGAGTGGTCACATGCCACCACTCACACTGAATGTCCCACGTCTTGGAAAATGCCCTGGGGATGGACTCGTAGGGGAAGTATATGCTAAGATGTGCATAAGGACATGCTGAGAAACTGTACCATGGTGGTATACATGACATATAAACTTAATAATATTTCCTCCATCATAATAGTCTGCATCCTTTCCTTGGCTCTTATTTTTTGTTTGACAAAAAGCCTGTGGTGCATCTAGCTCCTAGAGATCTACCATTGTCATATTTGGAGAAGCAGTAGCTTACTGAAAGGGCTGGGAACATCTATTTCAGCTTTTCATAGTGAAACTTTTTGTCCGTGTATGTCAATAGTTCTCTTTCAGTTAGCCAAATTTTTAAACACAAAAAAAGTGATGCATTAATTGTTAATTTCCCTGGAAGGTTCTAGAATGGCCTTTGGAAGTGTATCATGTGGGAGAGAGTTTTCAGGGGTCCTGTTTTCATAGCCTTTAAGATGCATCCTAATGTGACCAGGATAAAAGTCACACTAACCTTATCTGTCTCACAGAGTACTTCCACAAATGGGAAAACCCAGTCAAATTTGTAACTGGCAATGAAATTTGCCAAATCATAATGAGCAACTATTTAAGGCGTGAAAGTGGAACGGTTGAATTCTCCCCACACACACTGCTTTCAGGGTGAGGGAACTTGGTGGTGGCCTTGGCATTGGCTGGTTCTGCACTGCATTCACAAACCAGCAAGAGGCAGCTTCATAGGACACAGCCCAGATGGGTAGCTCTAGTCACTTATTAACATAGTAAGTTTAGCAATCTTTAACTAAAAATGGGCAAAGAGTATGGGAAGATGTTCCAGAGAAAATGAGTCTCAGAGAGCCCAGCAGCAGGACCACGCCCAACGTGCCTCCCCGTCGCTGGCAGCAACCAGGCAGGTGACAGTGGCCATGTCGGGGAGTGATGGCCACCATCAGCAGTGTCAGCTTGCAACTTTGCAAGGGTGTGCCCACTCTGAGTCATTACACTTCTCAGCGCTGCATGCACACAGGCGCACCCTCAGGAGCAGGGTGTGAATACCACACCCTCCTGAGGCTGTAGCCAGTGCCACTGCCCAGCAGGACCTCAGGAAACACCGGGGGTCCCAGCATCTGCTATCTTATGCCAGCCACTTGGTTTCTAGGTGCCTTGGTTTTCCCTTCTGTATGTCAGGGATAATCTTTGCATTTATATGCCCAAGAAACGTGCTTAGCATTGAGTATGTTTACGTTTTTTTGGTTTTTGGTTTTGGTACTGGGAATCAAACTCATGACCTCACACTTGCCAGGCAGGTGCTGCTGAGCTGTATCCCCAGAAGGACTGAGTGTGTTTAAATGGCATCTGTCACACAGTAAGTCTTACAACAGTGTGGCTATTCTTGCAATGTTCATTATCGTCTTTTTTGTAAGAGCTGGATTTTGTAAGCGACATATTCATGTCTAAGTGGTTAGTTAAGTGTATTCACGTCCTGGCATATTGTAAGTCCTTTTTTAATGGAGGTGGTTCTATGAACCTACCCCATCCTGAGATGTACTGTTAAGTAAAACACTACACATTGCAAGACTGTGTGTGTCTTAAAGTGTGTGCTCTTATTCCTGGAGCAGGCTGCAAAGAAAGGGGGTGAGAGGGGTTGACTCCCAGGGGAGGAGTCCAGTGCTATAGAAGGAGCTTCTTTGCACCATCTGCCTTTCTTTGCTTTATTAATCCTGCGTCTGTCGCCATGTGTCCATTCTGCCTACAGGTAACGTTTACATCCATACTCACCACATACTCGTGGAGAGACCATGTCCAAGCCAGAGTGATGAATCCACAAAAGTTCAAAACCACAGGCTGGCATGGCTGTGGGAGAGAGAGAGAGTGCCCCCATGCAGGTCCAGATGTATTCCCTAGACTCGATGTCTGGATAGGCCAGCAGCAGAGGCATAGGGAAGGATGGGTAGGGTGCCATCCTCAGTGGCAGGCCTTTGGAGAGGAAGAAGCTGCCCTGGAGACCCGTACACCTCAAATGCATTTGAGAGGGCATGGAGAGGGAATAATCCTCCACCAGCTGGAGCACAGGCCCTGGGGCAGAAAGGCAAAGCTTGCAGTTGAGACAAAGGCAATCTGATTTCTGAGCCATGCCTAGTTCTGTTCTATGAGCAGGGGACCAGGTGATTGCAACCATTAGTTACTAAGAACTTACTTTAAATGTTCTGCTTGCCCTCTTAGGAAAAATAAAACTAAAATTATGAGGAGTGGCAGAGTGACCTCCACCCACAGAGTGGAAGGTTATTCATTTTATTTCTCTGATGTTTCCTGAGCAGGTGGGTGGTTTTGATGGTGATCTGCAATCATGCAAAGTCCTTGTGTCACAGCATGTCCCCCACATGGCTTTGCAGGGACACCCTCCCAGACACTCTGCCACAGGCCTCTGTGCCAGGCCCCGCTGCTTTCCAGCCCCGGGGGCTGGGGGAGGCAGCTAAACCCAGCACAGCACAGCACCTTCCTGCTAGAATCCTGCCCCAAAAACCACACCACACACACAGTGAGAGATGTGTTCATCTCCCACCGTAAGCACATGACTCTCATTGGTGCTCATGGGAGTTTCTTACATAAATCTTACATGCAGGAAGGTAAGCAGAGAAACCTATTTTCTTTATTTTTCCTAGGTCTTCCTCCTCAAGCTTTGCTCCTGCAGTCTGGGGACTGGTCCCGGTGTGTCATCAGGCTCTCTCTCTCTCTCACTCTCTCTCTCTCTCTCTCTCCCTCTCCCTCCATTTACATGGAAATGGACCCTAAACAGGGTTCTGAACTCACATGTTGAAACACCTCCTACTTGGGCCATCATCCTTGCAAGCACAGATATCCAATTAGTGCAAGTGATCCAACAAATTTCCCTGTGTCAGTTGTACCTGCTGTGAATGTCGTTCTGTTCGGTGATAATAGGGCTTGCATCCTAAAATAGAGGTGGGGGAGAGGGATGAGAACACAGAGTCCTTGTTGTGAGCTGAATTATTTTTAAAATGACTACAGATACCAGTCCTTTTGAAAGTGAGAGACTAGAGATGAAACCAGGATTTGGGTTTAGGGGCAAGAAAGGTGGATGTGTCTCCTGCCACCCCTTCCCCAGGCTATCTAGTAGGTGACCATTTATAATCTAGGGCCAATGGGATGATTCTGCAAAAGATACTGAGATGCTAAACAGTAGAAATGTCTCCTTAGGTCTAAAATGGGCTGCAGCATTTTTAAAGCCTGTTGAATAATTCTGTGTTGTTATTTCATATGTGTGTCATCTCCTTGTTATTCATATTACAATCAGAGCTTTTGACCATGGTTGCAAGTGGGGAGGTGTTGGTGGGGGAATTTGACACAAAATACACTGTATCTGTACTGTCAACACCATGCATATGATAAACTGTACCATGACCTCAGATACGTAGTGACGTCCATTCAGATTGAGAGTGGAGAGTGCAGTGTACAGGACCTTAATGTAAACTGTGTGACAACAGAGAGGTGGATATTAACACTGGACACTGCCCTGTGGTTATATTATACAACTGGATATGGTTACCATGGTAACAAACTAGAATTCACCTGAGTGTGTATTAGTCTGCTTTGACATGTACCCCACAAGTAAAGGATGAGAGGTTTGTTTTGGTTCATGGTTTCAGAGGTTCCAGTCCATGGTAAACTGGCTGCATTGCTTGTTGGCCCATGGCCAGGCAGAAGCATCACAGTGGAATGGCATGGTGGAGGAAAGTGTGACCATGTGGTGTGTAGTGAAATGATACAATCATTTCCCAATAAATACATCAACTAGCATCCCAGCCTGTAACACATGGTTTTGGGGGTACATAGGCTTTCAAATGCAAACCACAATAGAGTCAGACAAGGCAGGATATTAGAAAGTATATGTATATTAAGGGGATGAAAAAAGACAACAAAACAGCCACTTTAAGAATTTCACCTAGAAAGTCAATGCTTCAGTGAGTTAAGTTAAAAATGGAAGAAAGGCACCTTTCTGAACTTTGGTCTTTACTAACCCTTTTCCTAAAAAATATTAGCCTCAACCTATGTGCACTAAAATGGCAAAGAAAAATAAAATGTGTCTTTCTCTCTAATCTGTGATTCTCTTTCGGTCCAAAATTTGACCTGCTCTCTACCAGAGATGAATTGCAAATCAGCATTCGCTTTGTCACAGATGGGCAGTTTGATCAGCTGTGTGCACCCACACCCGCACACCGGCCCCCGCAGCCAGTCCAAAGCCTGGCTCCTGCTGGGATGCAAGCCCCGCTCCAGGTGCTGGTGGCAGGAAGGGGGCACAGCGCAGGTGTCCCCCACTGCCTCCCTGCAGGGAATGTGGAGAGGCAAGGGCAGGCACAGACAGAAGGCACCAGGTGGGGACAAGGTCAGGGAATATTAAGCCCACAGCTCTGCAGCCAGCAGGAGAGATGGAAAAGGGAGCAGGAGGCCCAGGAGAGCTGCCCTGTGTCTATGAAAGTGGTGCCGACACCTTGTCTCACTTAATCCTCATCTTGAGCATGGATGGACGGTAACAGCTACTCTCCCCACTTCAGACAGAAGAACTGTGGAATGAAAGGACCAGATGTCCTTCCCAAGGACACGCTTGGATTTAAGGGAGCACTCAGACTGTCACTGTGGTCCTGTGTGGCTCTGTAGAATGACCAGGAGAGGAGGGACAGAGAAGGATGGAGGATGGCAAGGGGCGGTGGCAGGAGGGAGCCCCAGTCAAGGAAGGAAGTTGTGCTCTGCATGGAGAGGGGCTGGCCATGCACACAAGCAGGGGCAGTTCACCTGAGGTGGTAACAAGCAGGAGGGAATGTCACTTGGTGAGTTCTCGTCTACTCTCTTCCCTTCCCTGATGAAACAGCACGGTCGTCATGGGAGAAGGGATAGGAAGCGGGACAGAGAGGACAGGGAGGTGTCAGGTCACCTGGAGGCACCATGGCCTGCTGTGAGATCACACAGCCAGCTGCAGGCAAAGGACAAAGGCAATAAGGACTCTGACTCTTCACTGGGGAGCAACTCCACATGAGAGAGCACAGAGACAGCAAATGGGTGGCGTCGTAATGACGCCAGGTCGTGACCCAGGACGGGAGTGGGAGCTTGAGGACGGTGAGGAACAGCAGGGTCCTTGAGTGGCACGCTGCCCCTGGAGAGACAGCTGGAAGGATTGCTGGAGCCGGGCTGGGAGGGAGAATGCCAGGAGACAGGGGTCCAGTCGCAGTGAGGCATTTGGATCTGCGGTGATGAGACAGTGGTTGTTGTATGGCCAGGGTCTCAACATGACCAGGGCAGGAAGCAAATAAACAGTCACGGATCAAGGGTCCATGATTTGGGAAGGATCACTGACGTGGGTATATAAATCCTCAGGAGTGGTTGGGCGGGGAGGTATCACTGTCAACCAGAAGCTGAAACGTAGGAGAGTAGGTGGGTGCCTGACTGGGGGCCACACCAGGGGTGCCTGGGAGTCTAGGAAGAGCTGAGGTTAAAAGCTGAAAAGTTTTAGAGAAATGCAGGGAGCATGGCCCAGGAGCAAGGTGCCAATGTGGCCACTCCATCTCAGGGCTGCAGGGACGGAGTCAGAATGGACCTGATAGCAAGGAGGTCAGAAAGGGCCAGGCACAAGGACAGCAGCTGGGACCCAACAGGTACTGGGTCCCAGCAGTGCCTTATACTGATTCCAGCAAACAGGAGCAAGAAGGGGAAAGAGTCAGGCTGGGGGTACAGAGGCTGCAGGGGGACTGACCTGAGGACCCCAGGTTGGGGGAGGGGGCAGGCAGGGAAAGGCAGCTGCAGGGGCGAAGATCAGGCACAGGCTGCCGGCCTCAGCACCACTGACAGAGTGGGACCGGCACTGGGCAGTGGCAGCCTTCCTCGTCATGCCTAGCCTTTTTTAATTTCTGCCAATGGTGTTAATCGATAAGAAAATAACAAGCAATTTCACAGGATTTCTGTCGTAATTTAGCACTAATTAAAGGCCATATATTAGAACAAGGCTTCTGGAAAATAAATGGATTAGTGTGACTAAATTTAATATTTGCAGCACTGGGCCTCTGAGTACAGAAAAAATACTCAGAATGTGATCCGTATCTCTCAAGTTGTGTTTAAACTGTATCTACCACACTCACCGACCAGCGTGGGGACTCACGCTGTCATTGTCTTGAACACAGAACTCTACCGACACATTGAGTTGGGCAAAGGTCACTCGGGAAGACAGCTAGAAGTGGAGAGAAGCCCCACAAAACAATTTCCTTGTAAGGGTTTAATACATTCATGACACAAGCAGGCTAGAAGGGAGAACAGTTGACAGCTAGAAAATTTTTGTGCTCAAAGGTCTTGTCTGGGATGGTTAAAGTAGGAGGATCTGGGCACGATGCACCTGCAGATGTCTGACTGCAAACCATCTGCTTATGCTGCTTGACAAAGGTACCAGGAGCCCTTCTGTTCCTCCCAGAAGATCCGCCTGGAAGCCAGCAACGTGTGCCTAGGGCATGAGCAGAGGCAAGGGAGGGAGGCCCCCAAATACTCTCTGCCCCAAGAGCATGGGGGGCCGAAGCAGGGATTGTTCTGATGGCTAGGCGCTTGATAAAAGACAAAAGATAGCTTGGGAAGATGAAAAGTAATGATAGCACGATTCAATTCACAGTCCACTGACTTCCCACGCGTGGAGCAGTTCTCTGGGGAGGCTATGCAGCTGGGGTGCCACATCAGAGGCCCCCTCCTTACTGCTTGAACTCCAGGAGGGACCATGATAGGGAAGAGCAGGTTCCTGCCTCAAGGAAGGTGTTCTGTGCTAGGTTTTCAGGTGACCATGACAAACTCCGAAGGTGGCAATTCATAGTCCTCATCAACTTCCCCTAATAGTAAATCGGTGCCACACACCCCAGTTCTCACCTTTCTTTAAAGCTTTCATTTAGTTCAGAATATCAGGTTGCCTGAAACAAAATTATGAGCACACCATTAATACCGTATATCTTTATATTCACCGAATATGTGAAACTTTTGTAGGATAAAACCTCAGGTAGTTCACAAATTTACATAATATTTTATAAGCAAACGGTTTCCCCGAAAAGGCAGTATGATAGAAACCGATGTTATTCTTCACTGTGACTTTTTGCCTTACTTGACTGTTTCTATTTTTTCTCTTTTTAAGCATATTGGTTGCTATGGAGATAGTGTCAGCATTGGTAATCTCACAAATGCGGTAGAGATCAGTTCATCACTGATAGGTTTTTGACATGAAATTAATATAAAGATAGATAAAAACAAAGGGAGACAGTTGTTCCCTAAGAGGAAATATTCAGATTTTCCAACCCTCCCCTAAATAACCTGCCTGAAACAATGATGTATTCTTTAGAAATTGACAGAAAATAAAACACCAACACTTCTTCCAAAATATCACATTTCTAATTTTCCCTGAAAAGAGGCCAAGGGATTATTTATAAAATTATATTAATTCTCATCCAGAAAATATGGATTAAAAAATTCGTTTGTCTCCTGATTCAATTCTGATAGGCCACATGTGTCTAGAAATTTCTTGTAAATTTTCCAATTTATTGGAATGTAAGTTTTCAAAATAGTCCCCTTAATGATCCTGGATTTCAGTGATCTGTAATAATTTCATTTTTTATCTCTAATTTTATTGATTTGCACCTTCTATTTCTTTACATCATTAATTTCAGCTTGGATCTCTATTATTTCCTTCTGCTACCAGATTTGAATTTGGTTTGCTCTTGTTTTGCTAATACCTTAAAATGCATCATTGGGTTAGTTATTTGAGATCACTCTGATTTTCTAATGTGGGCATTCATAGCTATACACTTACCTCTTAAGACTGCCTTCATTGTGTCCCACAAATTCCAGTATGTTGTATTTACATTTTCATTTCATTCGAGAAATTTTTAAATCCTATTTCCCAGATTTCTTTAATGACATGCTGATTATTCAAAAGCATATTGTTTAATCTCCATGTGTTTTTATACTTTCTGTGGTTTCTATTGTTCTTGATTTCTAGTTAAATTGCATTATAGTCTGGTAAAATGCGTGTGATTATGTCGATTTTCTTGTATTTGTTAAGACTTGCTTTGTGAGCTAACATATGGTCTATTTTGGAAAAAGTTCCATGAGCTGTTGAAATTAATGTGTGTGCCACTGTGGTTAGATGGAATGCTGTAAATATCTGTTAAGTCCATTTAATCTATAGTGTAGTTTAACTCTGCTGTTTCTTTTTTTTTTTTTTTTTTTTTTTTTTTTTTTTTTTTTTTTTTTTTTTTTTTTTTTTTTTTTTTTTTTTTTTTTTTTTTTTTTTTTTTTTTTTTTTTTTTTTTTTTTTTTTTTGCTTTGGTTTGTTTGTTTGGTCTGGATGACCTTCTCTTTTATAGTTCTACTGGAGTCTATCTTCCCCTTTATGTCAAGTAGTGTTTGTTTTATGAAATTCAGTATGCCAACAGTAGGTGCATACACATTTACTACCATTATACCTTCCTGATGGATTGTTTCTTTTACCAGTATACAGTAGCCTTCTTTGTGGCTTTTGACTAGACTTGATGTAAAGATGCTCCGTTGGATGTAACTTTATCTACCTGATTATTTTCAGATTTTAATTGGTTGGGGAATCATTTTCGATCCTTTCAATCTATGCATGTCTTTGTGGGTCAGGCATGTGTTTAATATCTATTTGGATTTTTTTTCTTAGTTCAATTTTTCAGTCTGTGTCTCTAAGTTGGTAACTAATACGATTTTCTTTCAGGGTTATTATTGAAAGGTGTGTACTAATTCCTGTCATTATCTTATTTATTTGATTCTTTACTAATGCCCTTTTGTTTTCCTACTTTTATTCTGTGTGTAGAGTGCTTTTAAGCGTCTTCTGTGATGCTGGATTAATGGTCATGATTCCTTTGGTTTCT
Organism: Dasyprocta punctata; assembly: GCA_004363535.1. Taxonomy (NCBI): domain Eukaryota; kingdom Metazoa; phylum Chordata; class Mammalia; order Rodentia; family Dasyproctidae; genus Dasyprocta; species Dasyprocta punctata. Next base: position 30,096 of record RJWM01014628.1, on the reverse strand, counting down.
GCTTAACTTGGAAGTTCCTTATCTTTCTTTCAATTCTGAAGAATAACTTTTTTGGGTAGAGTAATTTAGGCTGGCAGTTATTTTTTTTCAGAGATTGAAATACATCATTCCAGGCCCTCCTGGTCTTTCAGAGTTCCTGCATAGAAATCTATACTTATTCTGATGAGGTTGCCATTATAAATGATTTGACATATCTCTCTTATAACTTTAATGTTCTTTGTTCTGATTTTTTGGCAGTTTAGCTATAAGATGTCATGGAGAGATTTTTTTTGCTAGTCATGTCTACTTGGAGTTCTAAAGGCCTCAAATACCTGAATGTTCACCTAATTCCTCATATTTAGTAAATTTTCTGCTATTATTTCACTGGTTATGTTCTCTATGCCATTAGCCTATATCTCACACTTCTTCCTCAAGGCCTGTAAGTTTTATGTTTGATCCTTTAATAGACTCACAGATTTTTTTTTTCCTTGTTACCATTTGAATCTTCTAATCCATTCACATTGTCTTCAAATCCCAGTAGGTGTGTTCTCCTCAGCTTGATCTGTCCTATGGGTGGGCTTTCCACTAAAACTTTTGTTTGGCTTATTGAGCTATTAATTTCTAATATTTCTGCTCATTTTTTAAGAATCTGTTTCTCTTTATTAAAATGTTTTTAATATCCTACATTGTTTTTCTTATCTCATTCATTTGTTCATTTGTATCTTGTTTGAGTTTATTGACCATTTTTACATTATTTTTTTGAATTCTTTGTCTGGTATTTTGTCCTCTTTGCTATCATCGGGATCCATTACGATGAAGCATTAACTTTTGGAGGGGTCCTAGGGCCTTGTTTTTCCTTTTTTTCTATTTCTTTTTTTTTTTTTTTTTTTTTTTTTTTTTTTTCTTCAGTACTGGGGATCGAACTCACAACCTCTCACCTGCCAGGCAGGTGCTTAAGCCACTGAGTCAAACTCCCAGCCCTGGCCTTGTTTTTTCTTATTCTTAAGTTTCTACATTGAAATTGGCACATATTCAGGAAGTTTTCTTTTACACTTTTTTTGTGAAGCCCTAAATGAGCAGGTTTCTCTTGATGGTGGGTTCTGTGGTGGTATTGGCCTCTTGTATAGTTTGCTTGAGTTCATGTCCAGGGGAATTTCACTGTGTACTGTATTTTTCCCATGGCTTCTTTGTCTGTAATTAGTGGAAATTGATGCAGTTTACTGTGTTAGAGCCCAAGTGACTTGGTGTCTCCATAAGAGACGGGTCCCTCTGGTAGTTGAGTCACACATGCTTCAAACAGCAGAGCATCAGGGTGCCCCTCTGTGGGTACTTTTCTGATTTTGTCAGTATATGTGGTCTCAGAGGTCATGGGCCTGACTGATGCTGGGTCAGTATGGAAGTGCAGTGTCTGCAAAATGAATGTTGTTTCTCTCTGCTGTTGCTATGGGGACAGATGTCTAGAACCGAGACTTCAGTCCCCTGTAGCCAGGCAAGAGTCCAGGTATTGGCTGGGGTTGGAACTTCCCCTGTTGTTCAGGTTGAAGTGTCCACCAATGTTCATGTGAGACCGGCCATGGCAGAAGTTAAGGGCAGTTTCTCTCAGCAGAGTCTGGGGTGTGGCTCAGTGGCACGGTTCCCACCCGGTTGCTGTCTTGCTGAGTGCTATCCCAGCTCTGCTCCAATGAAGACAGCAAACAGCAGCGGCAACCTCTGCAAGTAAACAACCCCAACCCAGCAATGCAGGCCAGGCCAACTAGGAAACCTGTCAACACAGCACCCATAACCATGAGAAGAGAAGGAAGCAAAGACAGCATGCAATATGCTGGAGTCAAAGGTGAATAAAACAAAGCCTAACAAAACAAACAATCAAGAAAAAAAGGAAAAGTGATGTAAAAAGAGGAAAGAAAAAAATGTAAAATGGTAGGGGGCAATTAGGAAGAAAAGAAGATGCCGCCTTGGGACCAGGGATTTAGCTCAGTGGCATAAGCACCTGCCTGGCAAAGTGCAAGGTCATGAGTTCGATCCCCTCATACCAAAAAAAAAAAAAAAAAAAAAAAAAAAAAAAAAAAAAAAAAAAAAAAAAAAAAAAAAAAAAAAAAAAAAAAAAAAAAAAAAAAAAATTTCAGCCTAAAACTCAGTTGAAGAAGAGAAAAGAAAAATGAAGCAATAAAGTAAATGAAAGGAAAAAGAGTGAGAATTATAAAATAACATAAAAGAAGTAAAAGAAAAATATAAAAGACTGAAAATTGGATATACAGAGAAAAGGAGTTGAGAAAAGGGTAAAACAAAAAACAGAAACTAAAACAGAAAGCTCTGCTGAAATTCCTGTAGCTGAGGGATTTAGGCTGGAGGAGCAGAACTGGCCAGGCATGGGCAGATCAGGGGAAAGAGTCTGCAGGCTGCTTGCTTCCTATGGGTTTTGTGAGTCCATTCAGGGCATTTTTAGGCCTTGGCACATGGATCCTCACCGGGCAGGTTGAGAAGATCTTGGGTGTGCCCTCCAGGGTGTGTTCTTGGGGGGGCATCCATGTGTAACCCCAGGGTGATGGCAGCAGGACCCTTGTCCCCAGCCCAGCCTCAGAGGTATCTAGTGTGCACATTAACTCCACCTCCTCCATCTAGTGCTCAGAACATGACCAGTGACCAAAAGCGCCCTTCTTGGAGGTCTACAATCTGGGCAGCCTCTGGCCCACACAGGCTAGCTTTCAGCCTCTCCCCGGGACTTGGATCTGCAGGCCTGGTGTGAAGCCTGTGTCCACGCTGCTGCTCACCCATCTTAGCACCCTTCTGGGTCATCCTAGACATGTGAATCCTCTGCCTGAGTGAGTCCAAGTGGATCACCCAGGTGGCATGGAAAACATCAGTGAAGCTACTAAATTCTGCCCCGAGAGGTGGCCACGAGGCCCAAGCTCTGTACTACCTCTCTCAGGGGCTCACTATGCAGCATGCTGCTTTCATTCCTGAGTACCCAGGCCACCTGCCCTGTCTCCCACCTCTCCAGCATAGCCACTCTCCCCATGGCTCAAATTGCCCCCAAGGCTTCTGTTCCAGGGCTGTCTCCTTTGACCTTCTCTTGCCCAGTGTCCTAAGGCATCCACCAGGACCCCTAATTGTGATCACTCCGAGCCTCCACTCCCTCTGGGGTTTAGCTCCTAATAGGATCCTCACAAGCTGGCTCCTGATTGCATGTACACAGTCCATTGTCAGCTTGTACGGGTAGAGTCACTCTCAGACCAAATCCCCCAGCTTGGAGAAAAGCTCGTATGGGCCCTGGTTTTCCCCTAAGGATAGGACCGCCAGTCAGCTTGTGATATGCAAGGCTGGTTGCTTACATTGACCACTTACCCCACGCTCCTGACATCATGTTCCCGGACCCAGCTGGGGAGCTGGGATTGAAGTTATGACTACCTCCGTATCCTGCTCTGCTTTGTTTTTATTGATTTCCATGCTGTTTAAGTCTCCCTTCATTTTTCTCTGGGTTCCCATAACCCTTCCTCACTTCCACTGCATGGAAATAGTTTCTCCATTGTTGGACTAACTCTTCTCGGCCACAAAGTGCCTCACAGTTTACTTTCATTCTCCAGCTTATTTTTCTCCTCTTAGTTTCTCACATCTACATCTGCATATCACCTCTCTTTGCAAGAGTAAGGATCACTTAGGTGGTCACAGCATGAAAAAGTGATTTGCAGAAGAGGTATCTGGTGGTAGAAACAACTAGGGTATTCCACAGGAATATGATCAAACGAATATAGCACCCTGACACAGAGGAGCAGGCAAGGAAGACAGACATGGCCAATAGAGGGATGCCAGAGAGTGTGCGTGGACAAAACATTGATAGGCTCTCCAAGGCTGGCAGTGATAGGGCAGAGGAGGAACCGTGAGAAACCCAGATGCCCAGCTTGACATTAGGTCCGATGGTGCCACTGGCTGGTGATCAAGGGTAAGATAAGGTCTCTGTAGAAAAGGTGAGTCCACCAAAGACAAACTTCGAGATTACATCATTAATCCTAGATTTAAAAAGGCATCTCCGAACTCTGTCTATAGAATTCAGTTGTAATAAAATGATAGGTGATAAAAAGTGGCACGCTGTCTACTAAAGTCAGTCTTACACAGTGCAAGTCATTCTAAAATTCCCGTACGAGAGGGACATGTTATGAAATAATATTAATTAACTCAGCAAACGTAACAGTGCCTTCCTACTCCCTTTGCTCAGTAAGTGTTGACTGAATGTTCATACAAATCCAACGTAGAATGCAGAGTTCACTAAGACACAGCCCCTTCTCTCCAGCAATTGCTAATCTACTAAACAACGCAAGAGAAACAGAAAATGAGCATTATTTAAGAATGTCTGGGATCAGCTGAGTGAGGAGAGAAGTCAAGTGAAGTGGAGTTCAACCACATCAGTCTTCTTTTTAAATCCCCTGAACCTAATTTCTATTCATCCTGCACAAGTGAACCCTCCCTGTAACTGGAAAAAGAGATACTTTCAAGCCTAAATTTCAGGAAGGGCATGTTATCTGTGTGCTGTTCCAGGTGACAGAGTCTCAGTGGGGGACAATGTGGATCTAGTCCCAGTTACCATGGAACTTAGAATCTAGAGGGGCAGATGGCAGAAACCAAATGCACACGTAAGACGGGAGCAGGTTGCAAAAAGTTGGAGGACAAAGTGCGGGTTGAGAAAAATACTGGCAATAGCAGATCCAGTCTTAGTGAGATGATATGGAAATGTTTCTCCAAGGAACACACCAGGCAAGCTAAGGTTTAAAGTAGAGAAATTGGCTCAAAGACACATGGTAGAAAAGTAGGTTAGGGTGGAAGAGTGGAAACCAGCAAAACCTTGAGGCCATACTGGGTGAGGAAATTTTGCTGGAGGTCAGTGGATATAGGGCATCAGGGTACAAAATATGAAAAGAAACAAAGAGAGGGGCCATTCCAGATAGAGGTCCGTGAAAGAGCAGTTCTACATTTATTTCAAGTTACAATGGAAAGCGCTGTTTTTAAACAAGAGAATGACTAAATCATACTTAATCATCGTCTTACAACTCATTGAGGGTTAGAAGGGAAATGGAGAAACCAAACAAGATGTGGCTTTATTAATCAGGTGAGCTTGGGCTCAGGTGATTGTACTAAAAAAGAAAACATTACAGCTTCTGTTAGGATTAAAATCATAAAGACTTGTGGACTTGAGGAACTGAGAGAGGAGGGAAGAATTGAGGATGCTCCTGACATGAAAGGCAGTATACAGGGGACCCTGTTGCCTGGACAGAGGCATCAGTGGGTAGCAATTGTGGGACAGCAGTGGAGAATGCTCCTCTAGACCTATTATATTTGGGTATTCACAGAGATGCCAAGTATGCTGGACTCAGCTTTCTGGACCTAACTTTCAGGAAAACACGAATTGGGTCAGTACCACAACTGTCTCCTGAATCCATTTTCAGTCGGTAGCTGTATGGCTTCTAGAAATCCCAGAAAGAAAATCTAATAATCAAGAAGAACTTGAGGAGAGACATTAAATGACTCATGTACAGTTATAAAGTGACCGAAGGAAGGTTGGGGACCAGAAGCAGGGCCGTTATCTCCCAGCCTGGTGTGCTTCCCCACCTGGGTTCTGACAAAGCCAGTGCACACATTCCTCAGGATTTATCTGACCCTCTGTGAGGCAGCGGGCAGGGACTGAAATGCAAATGGGACCTTTGGGTGCAGGGGTTTGGCCTCCCTCACAACGCTGCTCACAGGAGGGCTTCCACGGCAGCGCTGGCCCTCTTCAGGGGCTGCTGGGACAGCGCGGGGCCTTCAGCCATTTCCGAGGAGGGACAAAGGAGCTGGGGAATGCGAGTCATCTTCCCCAGAAAGGTGGATAGATCCTCTTCACTCCCTAGCATTTCTATTAGAATATAAATACCTGAACTCAAGTTTCTTCAGCAGTGTGAAACCTAGCATTGTTTTTGAAGTGCTCACTCCTGATGTCACCTCCAGATATTGACAAATGAGACCATTTTTGTCCTGGCTGGAGGATGGCCATTCTCCTCCAACATCTCATCTGTCTGTCCTGTGATGGGACCCAGGAGGGCACAAATGGGAGCCTCTCTCCTCGTAGAATCTGCACTGCTGCTTCCCTGGGTGACCATGGAAACGTCACCTTCTCTCTCCAGCCCTCCCTTTTTTTGTGCCGTGTAAAAACAGGTGGCTCAGTGGATCCGCTTTCCTCTCCCACACCCTGACTTCTCCCATGTTGGCTGGCTGCCGTGTCTCTGTTACACCAGCTGGGAGTCCTGAAGATGCTGGACAATCCTAGAGGTCCTAGGCTCCCAAAGGGCCATGATACTGACGTGCCATGTTTTTAAATTTATGGAAAAATAAAGCTTCATTTCTAAAGCCAAGGGTTGTTTTGCTGGCAATTGTAAGAGGCAGACCCATCATTCCAGAAAGTTCCATCGAAAGAGAACAGTCTGTAAACTAAACGTGCCCACCAGTCTCACGGAGCCAGGTAACTTCTAGCCACCCACTGACCCAGCCCTGCTGGAACCCAGCACAGGTGCCATTCACCCATCTCAGTCGGAGGCAGGCGTGGTACTAGTGGTCACCATGCAGCCGTGATGATCCAGGACCTGAGTTCTCCCCATCACTGTTCTGCTTCCTGCAGAGGCTCCACCCATCTTCACCCGCATCAGGCATGCAGCTGGCTGGTTTAGATGTTTGTTTTGCTTCACGTTCTCTTCTTCTGGATATTGAGTTTGAGTGTAATTGCAACAGGTCACACACTACCTTTAAAAAAAATGTATTCACTTTGCAGGTTTAGGAGCTGGGTGACTTGAAAGTTATATGTAAATGTATGGAAATGAGCACACTAATGTCCCTGAGCCCTTGCATTGAGCACACAGCGGAGTGAGTGGGTCATCACCCTGTCACACACAGGTCTGTCCGCTGGGAGCTGTGACTGCGCACAGATTCACTCCCCTGCTGATCGCTTCTCTCAGGGGCTTCAAAATTCTCCTGTGCCTTTCCTGTTGATGAGAAAGTCATCCTGGGGTCTCTTGACCTGTGGCTTTCCCTTATAGGTTTCTTATGTGGCTGACTGTGAAGCTCATTTCCATTCCTGCGTCTTTGCCTGTCCCCTTGTGCAGAATGCCATGCTCGTGGCACAGCCAGCGAGGAACCAACAAAACCCCTGCTGGCAAAGCCCAGCCCCCCACTCCCTCCATAGCCTCTGGATTTCAGCATCCTTCATGCTGGGTTTATGCACATGGTTTCAGAAACAAAAAATGCCCTTGGGGAAGTGAATGATGATGCACAAGGTGGTCAGACCATGGTGCAGACAATAAAAACAGAGTCAACCAGCAGCTCACAAGATGGTCCATGGCACAATGATGTGGCTAAACTCAGGTAACCAAGCTGAGCAGACAGAACCCAGCCACAAGATGCAAGTCACTTCAGCTCAAAGACTGAAAAAGATCCAAACCTTGCAACTGGTTGGAAATGGGAAGGAAGCTGGGCATGGTGGTTGATGTAATCCTAGCTCTGTGGGAAGCTGAGGCAGCCTGGGTCACTTAGTGAGACCCTGTCTCAAACTAAAAAATAATCTCGGTGTGAAGGCCCTGGGTTCAATCCTCAGTACTGTAAGAAGGAGAGAGGGAAGGAGAAGGAAGGAAGGAAGGAAGGAAGGAAGGAAGGAAGGAAGGAAGCAATAAAATGGAAAGGAGAAAGGGAAGACTCAAAGATGCTCTCCTGGTGAGCCCAAAAATGAGAAGGACACTGACCAAAGTAGGTAATGGGGCTTGGTTGCTTGGTTGGTTGACTGAGAAAGAACCCGAATGGAAGGACCCATTGGGACCTGGTGAGGAACGCGGGCCAACACTTGAAACTTAAGGTAGAAGTTTTGATGAAGAAAAACCAGACTTGGAGCTAAAGCTTTTCTGAGTTGTTTAATTACACAGGAAAGTTAAATTCATGCCATAGATGAAGTTGCCAAGGATGAAAGTGAAGATTCTGAAGAGAATTTTGGGAACATCTTTATTTGGCGGTGGGGGATAGAAAGAATTACTTGACAGTGATGGAGAGAATCGCCAGAGACAGAGGAGGACAGAAAGTAAAGACCAGCGAAAGGACCAAGCTGATCAAATACCACAGGAAGAACAAAGCAGAATGAGAAAGCGCTCCTGGATTTGGTAGATTTGGGTGACTTTTGAGGAAATAATTTTAGTAAGAGTAGTGGCAGAAGGTAGATAAAATATGTTAATTTTTAGATTATAGTCACGATAAAAAAAATTCAGAATTATTTGAAATTGGCATTTGTTTTCAGGGAAGTATTTTAAAATCCATTTAAAATGTCTTCTCCGCAGAGAATCCAAGTTTTCCAGATATAAAGAAAGCAAGCTGACAAAATAATTCTGCCCTGAATTTTTGTTTTAATCAAGAGGGCTTTAAAATTAGCCCATTTTAAAAGGTACCAAATGCCACGAATAATGTGTACTCTTGTCACTGCTTTATGACTGTCCCAAAAGGGTGGCCTCACCTCACAAAAGCCTCCTATTACCTGAGTCTTTGGAGTGACAGCAAGTCAATGAGGTGCAGATCCCTCTTATCAAAGGGTCACAGGTGGGCCAAACGCTGGATTCAGGAAAGGGGAAGCTCATTCTAGAACAGAGGAAGATTCATCAAACAGCTTCTCAGCTTCCTTCCTACACAGCAGCTTGGTACTCGGAGTTTCTGGAGAAACCCCAGACTTACATGGCTGACAGGATGGAACTCCACCTCTAGGTCTTCTAAAATCAGGAGAGAAACACACTGCGTATCACCTCTCCTCTCTCTCTGGGTCCCTCCAAAGGAGGTACTGGGAATTTCCCTTCTACACCTTCTTCCTTTTCCCCCATCAAGGTACCTTGTACCTTGTCATTGCTTGGGGAACAGGTTAAAATAGTCTGACTCAATCTCCAATCTGTTTCTAGTCCAAGGTCATGGTTTTACCCCATGCCCGCTCCATTCTGACAGTCCAGAACTTATTAGACAGCTCGATACCTGCTTGATTTTGACTTTGGGTTCCACTTGGAAGCCCAGTGGTGTCCACATGATGGGAAATGGGCACTTTCACTACTGCCTACTCCCTCAGCCAGGTGAGCTATGCCAGGGCAATAAACCATGCCCAGTGTACAGCCATGACCACTTGACCTTCACTGCCATTCAGAAGCCAAGTCCATCAAAGAGGCCGTCATTGAGTGCCCTGACACTAGGCCGTGATAAAGTAAGAACAGCACATGATACTGAGCACCTTCCTAGCAGAGCCTCTTAGAGAAGACAGACAAGATCACCACATTTCTAAGGCTTCTGTAACGAGCTCAGAGAGAGGGACTCAAACAATGCGTGGCTGCTCCACACAGTTCTAGAGTCAGATGTCCAAGACCCCAGTGAGAAACAACTGTCCGGGTCTTTCTCTAGCTGCCTGTTGCCAGGAGTCTTTGGCATTCCTTGGTGTGAAGGGGCACCCTCCATCCCATGCCTTGATCTCCATGTGGCTTTCTGCCTGCATACGTGTGTCCGGATTTCCCTTTTGTGAGAACATCCACCCTATCACAATATAGTGGATACTTCAGTGTGACTTCATTTAACCAATTACTTCTGAATTGGTCTTGGTTCATTCGTGCTGCTACAACAAAATGCCTGAGTCTGGAGAATGTATTAGGAACACAAATTTATTTTCTCACAATTCTGTGCACTGTGAAATCCAAGATCAAGGCACCAGCATAATTGGTGCCCAGAGAAGGCTTCATCCTTTGAGGACAGAAGGAGCCCGGTGTCCTCACATGGTAGAAAAGGAGCTAAAGGAGCTCCACCCTTGTGACAAAGATGCCCTACCATTCCATCCATCACCTTGGTGATTGGATCTAAACATAAATTTCGGAGACGACATCAGGTTCAGACTCCAGCAGACTCAATCCCAGATTAAGGTCACATTCTGAGTTAGTGGGGTTAGGACTTAAAAAATAAGAATTTTTGAAGGATAAATTCAACCCATGACAATTACATTGGGTGAAACATAACATTGGCACAAAGGTTGGCATCATTCCTTCAACAGTATGGAAGCTAACCCAACATGTCTCCAAGAGGTTTTCCTTTGGAGGTGGTGGAGAAAATTACCCAGTTTTAAGTCCTGTGAGTGAACCCTGATTGTGAATGGCATTTGACGCACTGGCCTCCAACTACTGGATGCCAACTCCTGGGTAGCAGTGGTCCTTAAAGATGGAATAACCCTATTGGTATTTACTCCCAGGTGAGCAGACGACTCATCTTCTACCATATTTGACCGGTTAGATTATATCAAGTTGCAGGCTGAAAAATAATTCTTTTGAAGTAGGTAGTAATGAACTAACAATATAATTCAGCACATTGTTCATTTTTCTGATCCCAGGGAAGGTCTGAGAGGTTGACAGTTGGGAAAGAAAAGGTGGAAATATCCCTTGACATCTGTTCTGTCATCGTTTAACAGTTGTATTTGTTCCAACGTACTCAAGGACCATTCCAAGTCGGTAATATGGCACTGTGAGCCTGTTAAGAACTTCTCTCTTGTAAAAGCAAGGAGCATTTAAGTCTGTGTAGGAAGACACTACCCAGCACAGAGTGGCACAGACCATTTGTCAGACCATGCGGATGTAGGTGCCAGAGCTTGCTGGGACACTGTTTGCAGAGAAGAGTGCCACTTGTTCCCTGGCAGACAGCCTCTCCCGATTTGGAAGGCATCCTACATAGTATGAGTAAACTTGTGCCTGCGGGGTTGCCAGGTTAAAGCAAGGCCATATTGAACCAACATTCCAAGGCGATTCCCTTGGCAACCAAAGACGGTGCCAGCGTGCTCAAGGGAAATGGAGACAGCTGCCTGAAAGTTTCCCTCGCACACACAGCTTTGAGGGTCCCAGTCTATCCCGCGCCTGCTTACGTGCCGCACGTTTTTGGAACTGCTACTTCATTTGGTGAATGTCCATTGTATCGACAGAGTCCTGGGTCCAAGCAGGATCTCCATGGACTTGCACAGTTGATGAATGCAGACCTAAGTCACACTGCTTGCCCTCCCTCTGAGCATCTGAAGATCACGGGCTCTCAGAGTGGGAAAAATGACCTGTTTCCTAAGAAATGTGTCCCCAACTATTGGTGCGCCCCACCATCTGTTTTCCAGATGGAACCTTCAAGATCAGGCAGTGGAAGTCTATTTATAAATAAATTCTCTCTCTCGCTCCCCTCATTAAGGTCCTATAATAAGTGTTACACACTCAGAATAAATGCTGGGCCCCATGCTGGGGCATCAGAAGCCCAGGTGGGCATGACTGGGCATGCTCTGCAATCCCATCTCAGGACGCCTATTCCCCCAAACCCTGCAAACCCCAGTCCACGCCTCCTTTCTACCCCTGTGAACCACCCCTCACTCCTGAGCTCCGTGCCTGCTGGGTCTTCAGTGTGGAAATGCCTGTGCTGGCTTTCAGCTGACCTGGTCCTTCCAGTGGGACCCAAATGTCCCTTCTTCTTGTCTTAGTCCCTTTCTTGGTGCTGAAACAAAATACTCAACAACCACAACTTATGGAAGGAGAGGTTTATCTGGGCTCATGGCTTTTAGAAGTTTCAAGCCGTACTCTGGGTTCAAGGCACAAACAGCATGGCCAAGGGGCAGAGCGGAGGAGAGCTACTCACCTCACTGTGACCAGGAAGCAGAGAGAAGGGAGGAGTCAGGGAGAGGGATACACGCTTCCAAGTATTGCCCACAGTGACTCAAGTCCTGGGACCAGGCCCCGCCTCCTTACAGCACAGTCAGCTGTGAACTCGTCAGTCCACTGGTGGGTGTAGCACCCCCATGAGCCAGTAATCTTCTGCTCTGGAGACTCCTGGGGAAGACACTAGATCTGAACCATAACACACCCTTAGAAAGTCTTTCACCTGCGCAGCAAAGTCATTGTCGTCCATCCTCACTGATGCTGTGAGGGTGCAGACCTTCCCAGCATTCCCAGGGCTCTACTACAGTGTCTGAGAGAGGCCCCAAGGGTGACAGGACGAGAGGTTCTTATGCTGGGAGGGGCTGCCCTGGGCAGCGGGGCTGTGCTGATTGCAGTTAGGCTAACCAGCTAGGTTCCTTCTCTCTCTAGATCCCACATAAACTTGAGGTAACTGAAGATGTACACTTTTAAAATCAATCATTATTTTGGCGATAATGTTATTTTATTAGGCAATAAGGATTAGGAGAAAATTCTAGGTTATGTCTTTTTACCTCAGAGTAGGAAAAACCTTAGCTACAGCATGAAAAGTAGAATTTATGGAACTGGGAGTGGTGGTTCCTACCTGTAATCCCAACACTCAGGAGGCTGAAACAGGAGGATCACCACAAGTTCAAGGCCACCCTGGGCTACATAAGAAGTTCAAGGCCAGCCTGGAAAACATAGTAAGACTCTGTTTCAAAAAAAAAATCTTTAATGTAGTATGTATGGAAAAAAAAGACTGATGAATGCAACTATATCAAAGTGTAAAATTTTGGCACCAGAAAAGCCTATAAACAATGTAAGAAACCATTGATGAGCTGGGAGAGGAACTATTCGCTGCTTGCATAATAGAAAGAGGTTAAATATGCAAAACAGATATTTACATAAACAATGTAATCAGAAGGGGACAGGTGCCATGAGCTAAGCCCTAGAGAAGGACAGAGGAGCTAGCAGAGGCAGCATGCTCAGACACAAGTCACCACACTCTGGCCTTCGCAGGGGCCTCGGAGTGTGACAGTACCAACTGTGAGCCGAGAGTGCACACGGCGACACATCACAGGGGCTGCAGCAGGACCCTGGAGGGGTTCGCCTTGTGGAGGGAGAGGTGAGAAAGCTGGCCAGAAGTCATAGCAGTGTCCTGTATGATGTCTGACCTCAAGACACTGGCCACATGTGCATGGTCACTTAACATTAGTGCACTCGGGTCAGAGCCCTGCCTTGGATGCCTGATCTGATCTCTTGGCCATGTGACCTTGGACGTGTAACCTGACCTTGCCAAAGCCTCCAGAACTCATTCCTTCCGGTGAGACCCAGAAAGAATAAGCATTCCTTGGTCTGGAAGTCAGCAGAGCCTGCTGTGCTGAACTGGGATGATGGTTCCACCCCAAGTCACACCCTCCTCTCCTTCTATTTAACTGACAATACTTCTGTTCATCTGCCATAAGTGACTACTCCCGGGGTCAGGAGAAGCAGGGCACACCCAGGAGGTGCCCACTGTTTTTCTGGAACTTGGCACCAAGCAGCTGTCTGTCCTAGACTCTGTGCAAACATCAGGCGCATCTCCTGGGGGCTCAGGGTCTAACAGGAAATGACAAGAGGGATGCTCCCTCCCAGGACAGGAAGACAGGCAGCTCTGGGAGGTTCTGGTGCTGTTCAGGCCTCTTCCTGCTTGGGGGTAATAGCCACTCATTAACCCTGCAGGTGTGCTTTGCAGGGCAGAAAGTTTATGGCAGAAGAGCGAGCAGGATAAGCCGCCCCAGAGTGGGCACAGGGAGTAGATAGGTGGTCACTGAGGACTCTGGTCAAAGAGTACAGGGTTTGCTTTCCTGGGAGGATTGAGCCCAAAGATCTGTGGCCCCACTTGATGGCCATCACAACCCATTGTGTATTTGCAGTTTTCTAAAAGGTTTCCACACCCTCACCACACAAGACAGACGGGGGTGAGGTGATAACTATGTTAATTAGTTTGATGAACTCTTCCTACAATATATATATGCAGATCAAAAATGTCACATCAAGCCCCACAAAGGCAAGCAATTATAATTCTGTTGATTATAAATCAATTTGTTTGAAAAGGCCAAAATGTCTGTCTATAAAATGAAAGGCCCAGTACAAGATGGATAGCAGTATCTTTCTGCCCCAGAGATTTTGCCCCACTAAAATGACACCCTGTATCACTGTGCTTCCGCGGTGCTGCCTATGAATGGCTCGCGGAAAATAGACTGTGCACGTGTGCCTGGGTGTGCACGATGAAGACGTGCATGGGGAGGAATAAACTCAACTGGGAGCACGGGTGCTTGGGTACAGGCACAGCAACAGGTGTCTGCTTCCCCTGGATTAAGATGTTCTCAAAGTTGGCACTTGAAAAAAGCAGCACATGGATTCTGTAGGTGTACAAAACTTTGAAGAATACACAATAAGTAAGCATGCAGCTGCCACCCAGGAACTGAGTGGTTGCACCCAGGTGGGATTTGGAAACCCAGCAGATCAGTGTTCAGTGGACCCTAGCGAGTCTCACACAACACCTGCCATGCCGTGGTCCACTTGGCTCCTCAGACAGGTGAGTGTTTATGAATATACCCAGGGTCAGCATGGAGAAGGACACCCACATGTCACTGTTTAGACAGAGTTTCTTCATCCATCCTTTACTCCTTATCTTCCCAAGAAGCGCCAGTCCTGCAGTGGGAGGAGAGTACAGGGCTGAGACGCCGCTGAGCTGGCTTTGGTAATATATCCGGGAGGAAGCTGGACTCAGGTTACTAGCCTCAGTACCTGGGCACAAAGTGACACTAGCCAGTGGCCCACCGGCCCAGGTCTTGATCGGTGCTGAGCCAGGGCCACTGAACTTCACCCTCTGCTAAAGCATAAATAAGCTGAAAAGAAAAATTGCGGTCAAAGTCTTCCTGGTGCAGCAGTGTCCCTCAATCCTTCAGAATGAGACTCTATTCTCAGGCCAAATGAAAGTCAGAGTCCTAGAATTAGCAAAAAAACATGGGCAACTTTTATTTATGGATGACAAAGATGTTCCCCAAAATATGTTTTGTAGACTCTTTATCCCAGCATTGTTTAAACTCACATTGCATTAAGAAGGAAAGAGAGAAGGAAGGAGAGAAAGAAGGAAAGAAAGAAGGAAGGAAAAAAGGAAGGAAGGAAGAAAGGAACGAAGGAAGGAAGGAAGGAAAGGAAGGAAGGAAAGGAAGGAAGGGAGGAAGGAAGGAAGAAAGGAAGGAAGGAAAAAAGAAAAGAGTAAAATTGTATGTTGTGTTCAGAATGTCAGCAGTGGCCCATACATTTGTGTTTCTAATGAAGGAGTTTTAGGGTCTATAAGAGTCTCTGTGTGTCATTCATTTCTAAGAGCGGGATAGGTGCGCAGTCTTTCATACATGGGTTTGTTTGAGTGCAGCTTGTCTTCCTGTGATGCAGTGTTCTGTGGAATGACTTTGGAAAAATGCAGATAGGAATTCTAGGGAGTTCTGATTTGTGCTACTCGGGCTTATATCGTTCCTGAAAAGTCAGCTCCAAGCCAAGTCCCACAACTTTCCTAGAACACAAGCAGGCTGCAGAGAAGGTAGGTTGAAATCGGAACTCAGCCTTCGAGTAGCAGGATACTTCCTACAGCATCCTACTGATGGAGCTATGGGAAGTATTTGGAAAGGCATTCATATGGGAAGTATTTGGAAAGTGTATAGTATATATTTTAAGCATAGCATGCATATAAAATAAGACACACGATGTTTTCACTCCCATTTATGTCCCCTGTAAAAATGAAGTCGTAACTGAACAGAACAATGCAAAACTCTCCAATATAATTAGAGGAGCATTATTAAGACAAGACTAGCAAGTGCATCTCCCTTTTTACTTGGAATGCAATATTAGCCAGAATATTTATTCAATATTCTAAGGCCCTCTCAAAATCAGTAATATTGTCATCACCAATACTGGATTAGGAATGCAACTGAAGAATGGTAGAGAAAATTTGGAAGCTAAAAAGCACCTATTGTAAAATCACACAGCGGAATGACAGGTGTTATCACCTATAGTTATTTCTTGCTAATATTTACTCGTGTCCATTGTGAGTTTAGGTTACAATCGTGTTATAAATATAATTTTACAAGCTCTTCAAAATTGCAACATCAGTACCTATACATCACCATGGAGTCTTCCTAGTAATTACTCACTTTATTTGGGGAAGAAGGTCGTGTCTGCTGGGCCCCAGTTGTGTGCTGGGTGTTTTGTGCATGCACTTGCTTAATACATGGCATAGCCCATCAGGAAGATATTATTATCCCCGCATCATCAGAGCAGTCTGGAGTCACAGCACTCAAGTAAATGCAGGAAGATCATGCAGGACCAGGCTGCATCTCAGAGCATCTTTGTCCTACAAAGTCAGTGGTCTCCCTCCTCATCCTGGGATGTAGGTTTTTCATCCATTGCTTACCTGCCCTATGTTCGGGTTGTTTTGTTTTGACAGATTCTCACTGTGTTTTTCAGTTTGGCCCAGGGTGGCCCCAGACTTGTGGCAATCCTCCTGCCTCGGCGTCCTGTATGATGGGATTACATGCATGCACCACCATGCCCGGCAACCAGGTTTAGGATTTTAAGTTGTGGTCAGTTTCCCCCTCTCCTGAATAACCTCCACAAAGCCGAGAATGCAGAGAGATGCTGAGGGGGAGAAAGAGTATCAGGTGGGCTCTGGAGCCACTGGCTTTCCCTGAACAGGAGGAGGTGACCATGAGTCTCCCTGAGGTGACTTTCAGCGCCACAACCCAGGGGTCTGTGAATAAAACACATCCCCGGGCCTCTCTCCTCCCAGGTACACAAAGCACTGCTCACCTGCCAGCATCAAGGGGAATCGGCCAGCTGTCAAGGGCCTCTGGACTCAATTATTAGCAAGCCTTCAACGTTGCTTCTTTGAAACAAATTTAAGCAGGTAGACACTTCTCATTGCCATCTGTGCAGTGAAACTCACACTAAGAGGACGAGGATCTGCTTTAATGAGCCGTGTCCTGGCTGGCCGCTGTCAGAACGCCAGGGCTGAGATTGGCAGGGCGTCCGTCCACACACGCAGGGTCTGTGATGGCTGCTTCTCTGCACTTCCTGTTTCCGTGTGATTGGAATAAACGCAGATGTGTGTGGGCATGTGGACCGCTCTCTCGGTGACCCTTCTGCTGTTTCCCGACCAGGAGGGCAGCTTCTCTCTGATTCTTGGTTCTAAGTAACATTTTCATCCCTGTCTATCAAGACCTGTTCCTCCCTTTCCCCCAGCACAGAGCCTGGCTAGACGGGGACACGGGGCTCACGTGTGGCCACGGAGCCAGTTCCAGCTAGGAAGCGCACGGCCACAGCCCCTGGGAGCCATAGAGGCAGATGCCAGCTGTGTGGGGGGCTTCAAAAGCCAGGAGAGAGGAGGTCCCTGTCGTCACCTGTGTACCACTCACTGTCCTGGGCCTCTCTTGTCTGCCCCCTACACCTTGGCCCCTCTCCTGCACATACACCAGGCACCTGTGTATTGCTGCGTCCCCTCTGCCTGGGTGCTGGGCTCCTGGGGGCAGTGACTCGTCCGCTCTGTCACAGCTGTGTCTCCAGGACCCAAGCACCACCTGGCATGCAGAAATCACAAGCTTGGCTGCACGGAGCCCCAGTGCTCACCCCCAGCCAGGTCTCCACCCGGTTGGGAGTCACACCCTTTCGGGGCCCTGGTGCTATGCTGGTCTCTGAGCTCACAGGGGTCGTCGACAGGGAAGCTGCTCCACGGACAGTGAAGGGACAAACAAGTGACAGCATGAGGCAGACGCTGCCTGGGGGCCTGGTGGATGCATCTGGCCAGCTGTCACCTGCTCCTTTGCTCCGGAACAGCGATGAGGCCACAAGGGCTGTGTCACTGAGTTTGCAGGGAACACAGTCCCCATGTGGCATTCAGCAGCCTCAGCTT
Organism: Dasyprocta punctata; assembly: GCA_004363535.1. Classification (NCBI taxonomy): domain Eukaryota; kingdom Metazoa; phylum Chordata; class Mammalia; order Rodentia; family Dasyproctidae; genus Dasyprocta; species Dasyprocta punctata. The sequence continues at coordinate 12,453 of RJWM01014628.1, read as the reverse complement.
CACTGTGCACTCGGCCTGATGGTACCAAGAAAGATCCAGTCCCGATCCTGTTTACAGTCGGGCAAGGATGGTCCCAGAGGCGGCGACACCATCCAGGGCACCCAGCTTCCCTTCACTTGGGCTCTTACCTTTAAAGCACAATGGCAGATAGTAACAAGGGCTCTCCTGGCTGCTGGCTTTGTGTGACTGCAGGCAAGGGAACAGCATCCAGCTGTGCACACCGTTTGCTCCTCCACTACCATGGAGCCTGCTTTGAATCCCCAGAGGCCCAGAGTTTCCTGGAGGAGCCCTTGGTAGCGACACTCCACGTTATGGTCCACTTTGTCCAGTGCCCATGATCGGGGCCACCCTCCGCCAAGTCCACAGGCAGGTTTATGACGGGCTCTGACAGCACACTTGGTTCCTCGGCGTGGATATGCCCACCCATGAGAGAGACTGCACTGTAACTTAGGGCCATCAGTACCTTAAAGAGTGATTCTGATGGCTGCCCATGCCGAGGCATCCAAAAGCCCTGTCCAAATCTACTTATGTGGTGGTGTTTTCTTGTTTGTGGCTTGGTTTGGTTTGGTTTGGTTTGGTTTGATTTGGTTCAGTTTGGTTGGTTTTGTGAGACAGGGTCTCACTATGTAATCCAGACTGGACTTGAACTCACTGTGTATCCTAGGCTAGCCTCGAGCTCCTGATCATCCTCCCACCTCAGTCTCGCCCCCATTGCTTGCCCCTCCTCCTGGGTGCCAAGTCCTAAATTCACTTCAGTCTTTCCAGCATGAATACTCGCTGCCCAGCCTCACTGGCCATCTTGGTCCTGAATGCATCTCCTCTGCATCCTGGAGCTCGAGCTGGGGCCAAGCCCGTGGGTGTGGGTTATAAACAGAAACAAGGCAGGAGCCAGAACAATGCTGGCCGCCCACTGTCCCTGAGGCCAAGAGAGGCTAGAGGAAGGGGACAGAGACCTCCTGGCATCCACAGCCACTTTCCAGCCCCTGCTCATCCTCTGCCTGCAGGTCGCTGAGCTCCTCTGCACTCCCTTCCTCTTGTTAGCAGTGCAGGCGGATTATCGTGTTTACCCAGAGCTCCGGGCTGCTGTGAGCATTAATTAAATCGCTGTTTGGAGGAACCTGGAGACGCCCCCAGAGGTGGCTCAGAAGTACAGGGGCTGATTATTAAAGTATTAAATCCCTACTCTGCCACTCGATAGAAGCAGCTCACCTCTCCCCAGCTGCTTGGGAGAAAACAGGATTCCTACACATCCCACCCCAGGGTGGAAAGGGAAGCAACGCCAGGGCTCACGGTGCTTGCTCTCAGACATGTTCATTTTCATTAAGGAGGTGCAGCAGGACTGCAACCTTGGCCTCCTTAACAGGCAGTTATTATTTACTAGGCAATTTGGTTCAGAGAGAAAAGGCGCAGGCATCAAATATCTGGGCATCATGGTGTATGCTTACATCCCAGGGCTCTAGGAGGCTGAGGCAGAGGATGGGAAGTTTGAGCCCAGCCTGGGCAACTTAGTGACTTGGTGAGACCCTATTGCAAAAATAATAAAAAGAAAATGAAAATGAGGGCTGCCGGTATAGATTAGTGCAAAGACCTTAGGTTCAATCCCCAGTGCCACCAAAAAATAAATAAATAAAAAATCCCAGTAACATGGATAGAGTTCCAGGGAAATCAAAGGTTTTGATGTTTTTTCATGGATGCTTCTTAACCAAGCCAGTGTGGTAAAAAGTCCCTGCAGGAGTGACTCACCTGCGAGCTGACACCAAGACACCTGGATGCAGGCTGCAGGGGCAGCAGGTGAAGAAGGCCACAGGCCCGCAGGGTCTACCACTCCCGCTTGCCACCCCAACCAGCAGGATCGTCGCCTTCCTTGTGAGAATCGTCCTTTATCCTTGAGCACTTTCACTGAGCTAACAAGAAGAGTGACAGGTGGATTCCCTGCAGAACATCGCGGCAGCCACCCAGGGCTTTTCTGGGGACAACCCAGTCCCCGAGGGTCACTGACCCAGCGCATCAGAGGTAGGGATGGGGTTTGCCCAGGAAGTTTGGGTCAGTTCGCTGGGACCTCCTGAGTGTCCCTTAGAGTATCTTGGAAGTATTTTTAACATTATCGAGCTATAATTCACATACCATAAAATTCATCCATTGAAACTATTCAGCAGGTTTTAGTACATTCACAGACATGCACAAGCATCTCCCATCCATTTTAGAACACTGTATCACCTCAGAAAGAAGTCCCACACCCTTGCCAGGCATGGTGGCACCCGTGTATAATCCCAGCACTCTGGAACCTGAGGCTGGAGGACCACTGTTAGTTTGAGGCCAGCCTGGGCTATGTAGAGAGCTCAAGGCCAGTCTGGGCTAATAGGAATATTCTGTCCCAAAAACAAAATCCAAAACACAGACAGCCCCACATCCTTTAGCCATTGAGCCCCTAATAACCCCACTCTTCTGTCCCATTCAACCACTGATCTACCTTCTGTCTGTACGTTTCTCGATTCGTGACAATTCCTGTAAAGGTGATCCAATAATAGGTGATCTTTTGGGATTGAATCTCCCTTAGCATAATGTTTTCAAGTTTGCAGTACATAAAAGTTGGGGTTTATGGTGTGAGTACTTCCTGCCTTATTGAGGTTGAATATTCCATTTACCTGTTGGAAGGACTGTCAGCTGTTGGCTGTTATAAGGGATGCCGAGATGAGCAACCTATGCCTGTGTTTGTGTGGACACATTCCCACTTCTTACCTTGCAGTAAAATTATCAGACAGTGCTGTAACTCTTTGTTTAATCGTTACGGCACTGCTAGATTGTCTTTTGAAATGGCCTTGCCATGTGGAATTTCCACTAGCAGGGGTGCTCACTACCTATCTACCATCTGACTGACTACTGGTGTCTCAGCTACTTTCTAGTCCCTAGGACACAATACCAAACACTCAAAACTTGAAGCAGGAGAGGTTTCCAGTGGGTTCAGTCCTTGGTTAGCTGGCCCCCCAAGGCAGGAACATCTGGCAGAAGAGCATGGAGGAAGGTAGCTGCTCATGTCATGGTAGTCCAGAAGCAGAGAGAGAAGGGAGGAGCTGAGGACAAGAATACATGCTTCCAAGTCATACCCCAGTGAGCACCTCCAACCAAGCCCCACCTCCTGCAGCACATTCAGGCATGAACTCATCCATGAATGAATTCACTGATAAACACAGCACCCCATGATCTATTCATCTTCTACACACATGGGACTTTGCGGGGCAAGTTATATATAAACCATAACATCTGGCTCCTGCTCATCCTGGTGGGTGTCCAGTGATACCTCATTCCTCTTCTTATCTATGTTTCTCTGGTGACCAAGGATATGAGTATCTTTTGTGTGCTTATTGGTAGCTTGTATAACTTATTTGGAGAATTGTCTATTTATATCCTGTCTTGGTTACTTTTTTCTCATTGCTGAGACAAAACACCTGATGCCCAAAATTAGGGAAGGAAAGGTTTATTTCTTACAGTTCTTGGAAGTTTCAGTTCATACTCAGCTGGCTGTAAGGCAGCATGGCATGGCAGGGGTTGGCCATTCATGGCAGCCACAAAACAGCAAGACTCGAACCAGCAAGAGAAGGAAGACACACCTTCTTTCTGCCTTTACACTATATGTTGGCTCCACCCCTGGGCGGGTGCCACACTCACACCACCAATCCCAGCACCAGACAACAAACCAATCATGAACACCAGACTCAGTCACATCCATGCCATGATTACATGAGACTTGGCAGGGCCACAGGAACATAAACCATAATATATCCTTTGCCATTTTTATTTAATTTTTTTTATTTTAAAGAGAATAAAATCAAACAAAACAAAACAGAACAAAGCCAACCGGGACAGAACAATGAAAGTGCTACAGGACTTCAAAACAAAATAACAGGAAATCAACAATGGCTACCATAATGTCTCTTGTTTTCTTCAAAATAGCTGTCCATACCATCAGACACAATAAAATCAAGCAAAACTAAAGAGAATAAAACAAGTCAAAACAAAAGGATGAAAGCGTATTTTTAAAAGAATAAAGTCAAACACAGTAAAACAGAATAAAGCCAATCAAAACAAAACAGTGAAAGTGATACAAGACTTCAAAACAGGACAACAGAAAATCAACAATGGCTACCATAATGCCTCTTGTTATCTTCAAAATTGTCACCCACACCATCAGATATAAAAGAATCAAACAAAATAAAACAGCAAAATGAAACCAATCAACACAGAACACTGAATAAAACAAAACAATAAAACAGAACAAAGCCAAATAGAACAATATTGGATTTCAAAAACAAAATGGAAGAAAATCCCCCATATTTGCTATACTGCACACTGTCATCTTCTCAATAGATGCCCAGACCACTGGTTTCAGGCCTGCAAAGTCAACCAAACAACAGAAACATTCAGTTGTTTTGCTACCTCAGATGCTATCAACTCAGCCTATCCTCCAAATCAGCTGGTTGCTTAGGGTAGGTTGGGGGGTGTCTTGGATACTTTTCTCTCATGGCTGAGACAAACACCTGCCACCCAAAATTTGGGAAGGAAAGGTTTATTTAGCTTACAGTTTTTGGACGTTTCAGTCCATAATCAGCTGGCTCCAAGGCAACAGCAAGCAAAAGCAGCTAGAGCAAAAGGGGCAAAACAAGCCTCTTCTCCTCTCTTATATTGTATGCAGGCTACACCACCCACCACCCCAGAGTGAGTGTAGCACTCACAAAATCTCTGTGAGCTCCTCTTGCACAGGATAAGGGTATTTACAAAGTAAGAACCCTGGCTCCCTACTGAGTCTATTAGTTAAACTTCTAAACTTCTCAAGTTGACACAATGTATCAGCCATAACCCAATGGGGGCTCTTGTCTCCCAGGCCACCCACCAGTCCGGCCACGGGGAAGGGTGAATTGGCTTCTTGTTCTTCTTGTTACTCCTCCCAGGCCTAGGATGGCTTCCAACGACTTAAGGAAAGGCGAATTTGGCTTGTTCTCCTCCCAGGACCTCCATGGCTTGTGCCAGGTCCCAGGAAAGGCAAATTGGCTTCTCATTCTTCTTGTTATTCCTCCCAGGCCCAGCATGGCTCCTTTGCCATTTTTAATTGGGTTACATGTCCTTTTATTATTGAATCATAAGAATTTCTTAAATATTTTAGATATAAGTCCCTTAATTAATATGTGATTTGTAAGTATGTTTTCTTGCATAGTTTGTCATTTTTTATGGTATATTGGTAGCATAAAACAGTTTCTTTAGTTATAAAGTCCAATTTATTTTTTTCTTTTGTTGCTTAATTTTGGTGTCATATCTAAGACTCTTTTACTGAATCTAAAGTTATGAAAATTTACTTCTCTGTTTTCTTCCAAGACTTTATTATTTTAGCTCTTACGCTTGGGTCCTCTATCTGATTTGAGTTTTTGCATATAGTAAGAGATATGTGTCCAAATTCATTCATTTATGTGGGTGTTATGTTTGATACATTGTGTCAACTTGAGAAGTTTAGAAGTTTAACCCAGAGACTCAGCAGGGAGCCAGGGTTCTTACTTTGTAAATATCCTCATCCTATCAAAGGAAGGCAAGGAGATTTGTGAATGCTACACCCACCCTGGCAGGGAGGGGGGTCCTGTGTACAATATAAGGTGAAAAAGAGGCTTGCTCTTGCCCCCCTTTTTATTCTGGCTGCTTTCACTCGGCTGCTGCCTTGAAGTGTTGCCCCAGTGCCAGGCCATCCTGCCTTGGAGCCAGCTGATTATGGACTGAAACCTCCACAAACTGTAAGATAAATAAATCTTTCCTTCCCTAATTTTGGGTGTCAGGTGTTTTGTGTCAGCAATGAGGGAAAAGTAACCAAGACAGTGGGATTACCCCTTTGGCCCCACACTGCTTGTTTAAAAGATTACCCTTTCCCCCCACAAGCCTGGTGAAGTCAGCCATCAATCCTCTTCCATCGATGCGAACATCTCCCGTTGTATGGTATCTCTCTGTCTTGATTATTGTCGCTTTAGAGTGAGCTCTGAAACCAGGCAGTGTGAGTCCCCCAACTTTGCTTTCTACAGCTTTTCTTGTGGCTATGGCTCCAGGGTCTGAGGGGTTGCAGAGTTGGCACATAGTGGAGCTGGACTTCCCTGCTTGCTCCTTCTATGACAGGGCATTCCTGGATGAAGTCACTGAGCCTTCAGTAGGAGGTACCAACAAGGGAGGAGCTGTGTCCAGGAACACCGAGACTTGACCCAGCACAGTGGACCCATAGATTCAAGGCCGGCCACCAGCAGAGAGGCCTTCTCCTGTGTCCCTGTGTCCTGTCATGGTGTGGTGACCTGCAGTGGGTCCTCCTCTGCACTCGCACACAGCGCATTGGCACAGCCAGGCAGAGCCTGTGACCTGTAGTCTGCTCAGCTCTCCTAGCTTATGACACTGCCCTAACTTTAAGCAAGACATCCAGCTCTCTGAGTGTCCCCTGCATATGCAGCCATGAAGGAGATACTGTGGATGGCCAGCTACATGTCTCCCTTCCCCCACTTCTGCCCAGAGAAACCAGGAAGTGGAAGACAAGAGGATCCCAGAGTCTGCCAGACTGGTAAAGGCTCTGCAGGAGAGACAGGTTCCTCTGGGCACAGAAGAAGGTGCCTATAGACAGTGCTCAAAAGATGAGCAGGGACAAGGTCAAGAGCCAGGGACAGTCCAAGATCCTGGGTGAAGTGAGGCTGAGCAGGAAGAGAAAGGACTCACACACATGCACACATAAAGCCCACAAAACCTGGGCACCAAGAAGAAGGGATCATCATGAGCAGGATGGCACTGGCCATCTGGGAGGTCCCTGTCACTTGTCCACCCATTCTGTTACCAGGAACACTTAGGAGTGTACATTTTCCCTAAAGCAAATAAGGAGAAATGGACGAGATCAGCTCTCCTGAGATAAGTTTCTCAAGAGGAATTCCTATCACTGATTTAATTTCTTGGAAAAATGAGCCAAGAAAGAGGCATTGGACGCCAGGGTTGTCAGAGCTGCTCTGGGAAGGATCCCACAAGCCGGATCTGGCTGTCCAGGTCCAGGGCTGGGCTGTCCCTCTCCTGCCCAGCAAGGGACCAGGGCTCAACCTCATTCCTTTCGTGCCCCTTTCTGATTCAATCACATGAACACGCAGGTTCAAGGCAGGAAGTTTGCTCTGTCTCCTTAGAATTCCTTGTTCTTTTGTGTCTCTGTGTTCATCTCTTCTATAATAGTTTATTATTAACAAAATAAAAACATACAAATGAGTATGATTTAGATGACATTTTTAATCAATAGGAATATCAAAATCAACTTGATTTATGCAAAGATGCTAAGAAAGACAAGTGCGGTGGTGCATGTTTCTAGTCCTAGGACTCAGGGCTGAGACAGGGGTATCACCATGAATTAGGGGCTCCATAGTGAGTTCAAGGCCAGCCTGAACCACATAGTGAGATCCTGTCTCCAAAAAAAAACAAGAAAGAAAGAAAGAATGAATGAATGAATGAATGAATGATTTATGCCGAGTGAGCTCTGCCACAATTAATAGCTTGTCAGCCATTAATATATCATTTTATCGTTTAATTTTAAATATTATATTTGTATGAATTTCTCAGTTATACTATCAACATTCAGTTGAATATTAGCTGATTGCAAAACACTTTTAACAGTTATAATTTTTAAAGGAATTTGCAAAAAAAGCATATATCATAGCATTGGAATTGAATATGTTGTTAAGACAATAACTTGTTTTAATTTTTATCTTAATAGATAATGCGTTTTCCTCATGTGTTTATTACTTGGGGGTAAATTTAATGACAGACATGAATTCTTCAACTTTGCTCAAGCATTCTTCCTTAATATCCTTTTTCTCTTCTGTTCTTTCATACTTCCAGTTTTTCTCTGTACCCAAAATTATTTTTAGGCATGTTTAAGACTTTGACTGTGTTGGAACCTTACTTCTTTCTTTTAACTTGATTTGAGTTTGTCTAGCTTTGTCTATCTTATTTCAGATTGAGCTCCTAGAGTCTAACAAAGAACAAGGGAGTCATCAATAAATATTGGCTGAGCTGGGGATTTAGCTCAGTGGCGTAAGCACTTGCCTGGCAGCCGCTAGGCTGTGAGTTCGATCCCTGGTACCAATAAATAAATAAATAAATAAATAAATAAATATTGGCTGAATTAATTAATAGCACCCATACCTAAGGAGCCAGTGTTCTTGTGTCCAAGGTTACTGCTTATTTATGTGATCACATTTATAAATAAGAACCTGGATGATAATAATGTCACTGCTGCTTCTACTTAGTGGGCACTTAACAATAACCTAGAAACTGCTTGTGCATTTTTTAGCTTAGAAATTGAAATTTCTAGGCAATTAATGCTTATCAAACAATAAGCGGAAGTCATGAGGTGGTGTGTGATCTTGCTATGATAATTCAGTTCTTCTTAAATCATTTACACGCTAAACATTTTACCGGTGGATTAGCTCACTGATAGCATCATCCCATTCATTAGAACTGGAATCCTCCTTCCCAGGTCAGTGGGAATATTTTCTTTTCATTTTCTTTCCAAATTTCCTTCCTGCCTTTCCTTTTTTTTTTTTTTTTTAAACTGGGGTTCAAACTCACAACCTCACGCCTGCCAGGCAGGCGCTTACACCACTGAACTAAATCCCCAGCCCTATTTTGTGAGACAGGGTTTCACTATGCAGTTCATACAGGCCTTGAACTCACTTTGTAGCCCAGGTTGGTCTGGAAGTCACAAGGATCCTCCTGCCTCAGCCTCCCGAGTGCTAGGATTAAAGGTGTGCATCACCGTGCCCAGCTCTTCCTGCCTTTCTGTTTTCCTCTGTCCCTCCCTTGGTTTCCCCCTACTTCCTGCCTTCCTTAACATCCAACCCATGAGCCCACGTCAGTCAAGAACCAGACAGAGCACGAAAGACACAAAGACGAGGGGAAATTGTCCTGTTCTGGAGTCCTGTGGGGTGCAGAGGGTGGTGCCTTGGGTCCACAAAGAGTTCACGAGAAAGTTCAAGGGAAATTATTCCAACCAAAGAGAGAGCAGTTTTAAACAGCAGAGTCAAACAGAAACAGACCCATCATACTGGTCTAATCTCTTCCTCTGTCAGACAATGTCTGGTTTCAGATCTGTGTTCCGGGTCACTGTGTCCTTGAGACAGACAGGCGGGCTCAAAGACTTAGTTACTGTCTGTGGGTAAAAGTGTGATCTCAGGAAGACCAAGTTTACAGGGAAGATTTCCAGTTCAGTTTCCAGCAGCCAACAACAGATGACAAGGACAACTGGTTTCCAGACCCAAAGAAAGGACTGCTAGTTTGGGGCGGGGGATGACCTGATAATGATTCCCTTGGCAGAGAATTTGGCAGGGAAGTGACCCAATAATGACTCCTTATTTAACTCAACTATCAAGGGAACTGAGAGGACCCCCAGCAGCTTTACATGTCGTGCTGGTTGATGGGAATGCAGGTGTGAAGTGTGCTGCCCTTTCAGGCTCTCCGGTATCTTCCGTCTCAACCCCTAGACTTTCAATGCCAGCAAACCCCAAGGGCAGGAGACCTGGATTGCCCGAGATGAGTGAAGCAGTGGACATCTGCGAACTGTCAGGGGCCTGTATTCAGTGCTTCTGTCTAGGAGGAACTGCAAAGAGCTCAGAGTCCTGCCCCCAAGTCTCCACCCTGTCCTCTCTGCCAGGGAAGTGTGAACAGCTTGTCTCCTCGAGCGAAGGACTGCAGCTGCAGAGGAGGCTTATGTCCCCGTCCTGGCTCTCCTGTCAATATACTGTACCCTCATAAAACTAGGATGGAGCCTGATGCTGGCTACACAGCATAATGGGCAAGAAAATGCTCCAAAGACTCTTCTAGTCCTACATATGTTGAGCCAGTAGCTCTGCAGTCCCTGAAAAAAAATTACAGGCTAGCTGAGGTTCACAGTGGGCATGGAACACCCAGTGTGGGCTGATTCCCTGTCCCAATCAGAGGAAGGTGGCAGTGGTTAGAGAGCCCCCATCCTCATGAGCCTTCTTGGGGGAGCAGCACATTTCACAGGCTCACTTAGCGAACAGGGAATGAGACTACCCAGTAAGGGCTGGTCTCAATGGTCATGAACCAGGAGAGAACCTTTTGCAAAACCCAAGTTCAGGCCTGCAGTGCAGGAGTAATCAATACACTACCCATGATAGTAGAGATGGAAGAAACGCAGCATCTCGTAGATGGTTACAGAGGTTGCTCACGTATGATACTGCCCATGTATCCATGACACACATATGTGCTTGTGGTGGTCAGTTTTCCAGTTGCTGGATACAATACTAGAGACACAATTTAAAGGAGGTCAGGTTTATTAGGCTCATGATTTCAAGGGATTCAGTCCATGGTGGACTAGCTGTGGGGCGGGAACATCATGACGGAAGGGTGTGGTGGAGCAAAACTGCTTAGTTCATTGAGGCTGGGAAGCAGAGCAGGGGAACAGAGCTAGAGAGGAAAGGGATAGGGGTCAGATAGAGACCCAGATAGTGTCACACCTCTGTGATCCACTCAGACCCAGTCAGAAGTATGCTCTACCAAACTCCAGGGCATTGTTCTCTAATCCAATGAAGTTAGCATGTCAGGGTTAGCAGTCACAGTACTTTATCTTGTCTTTCATGTTTTTCAGATGGAAAAATCGAGGCAAAGAGAAATCAAGTGACTTTTCCATAGTCACAAACTGGGGAGGACCAGGAATAGAACCTGAGAGAGCCCGGCTCTGGGCCTGCGTCCTGCCCACGGAGTCACGCTGCCTCCGTCCTCGGGAGAGAAGGCTCCCTGCAAGGTAAGGCCACCTGGTCTCCCAGTTGCAGTCATGGTGCTGTGCACAGGAACGGTCACTCTATGTGTGCAGAGACCAAAGCAGAGCTGGTCCAAACTTCCCTGTGCAGCACAGCTTCCTTGGACCAGTCCATGGGCACCTGGCCCTCTCCAGGGCGCTACCCTGCTGTCCTCCGCAGAGCCCCCACCTGCCTCCCCTCCTCCCATCCTCGGCCTGTCTCCTCTTCCTCTAGGAGGGATGAGTGCCCATGCTGGGATTTAGGCAGAAGGAGAGAGGCTCCTGTGACCTCTTCCCAAGCCACTGTCCCTGCAGGGCATCAGTCCCCAAACCTTGACCTTGACCACCTTCCTACTGGAATTTCCCCAGAAGCCACCACTGGCCTCCAGAGTGCTATATCTGCTGTGGTGGGAGGGATTCGGACTTTGAGATGTCACTTCTGACCCACGGCACCCAATCCTCCTGCCATGTCTGCACTTCTGGTTCAGCGCCCTGTCTTTTCCCCACACCCTTCCATAATGTCCTCCCCTCTTGTGCTCCTCCAGCCATCTGTAGGTCTCTCCCTATGGCTTAGGAAACCCTTCTAGGGACACCTCTCACCAGCTCTGCCGTGCAGGGTGGGTGCCCCAAGTCAGAGGAGGTCCCCGCTGGGAAGGGTGACCTGCCTCAGCACAGGGGCCGCCAGGACAGCTGAGGGCCGCAGGCCACTCCTGCACCCTTGGGTTCTTTACCATATGCAGCACATGTCCTGAGCGTGGGCACCCATCTGCTGCTCGTATCAAACGCATGGGAAACGTGGTTTTATTCCTGAGCACCTGCCATGGGGAAACCAAGGCAGGGAAGACAAAGAGCTGAGGTGGGGCCTCGCTCACTCGTGTCTGCGTGATTTCCGAGCATGGTATCCTCTGGGGCACTGGCGTGCCTGCAATCACTCGGTGACCTTCTAGTCCCTCCCTTCCCGTGGGGCAGAACACTCATGAAATCCATCACCTCGTACACACGCGAGCTGCTCTGGCTCCCTGCTTTTGTTGTTCTTTTAGCATTTCCCCCACTCTAAGAACTAAGTAGAGCCGTTTTGAAGAGAAGACTATTTAACAAAATAATGAACTAGAAAATTACTAAAATAATTTCAAATTCCTCTATGGCTAGAGAGTGCCAGCAACAATTTTCCATGTCCAATGTATTCAAATTTTAATTTATTTTACCAATTTGCCCCCCACACTTAAATCAGGGAGAAGGAAAGGTAGGAGATAAATGCTGAGGACAGACGGCTACAGTGTCAGCGTCTTCCGGGCCATCTGCTCGTGATCGCAGAGCTGAGTGTGAAAATGTGTCAATCCGATGTGAGATTTCTTTTGAAAGGAAGAAAACTAGGCAAAGGATGTGGATAAGCACTTCACAGAGAGGAAATGCAAAGGCCAACATTTGAGACAACGCTTGACCTCATTAGCGCCCAGAGAAAGATGAAATTAAACAATGAGAAAACTGTTTCACTCAACGATAAGAAAAGACTTACACTGTCCATGAGCAGAAGGCAAGGGGCAGAGAGAAGGTCATCGTTCTAAGAAACAAGCGTAATCATTAACCATGCATTACAAAAAAGCCTGGGGAGTTTTACTTTCATATATATATATATATATATATATATA
>RJWM01014627.1:0-49981 GCA_004363535.1 Dasyprocta punctata | reverse complement strand
CCATGGTGGGATTACAAGCATGTACTACTGACACTGGCCCAACATTTTAATCAAGGGTTTACTGCTGATTGAAAGGTCCTTTCTTCTCAGTGCACAAATCCTTTCTGTAACATTTTCACCCAAATACTTTTTTACAGTGGGTCACAAAATTGTGATGACGCATTGTTTTAGGCCTTAAATTTATACTACTTAACAGATTTCCCACGATATATAAACTCCAGGCAGTCCAAAGAGCTTAATTCCCCACTTCGCTTGTTTGAATGTTAAACACCCCGGGACTGGACTCTGCTGAGCGCATCCTACCACTGAGCCGCACCCCAGGCTCAGCTCAGGACGCCGGGCCTGTTCCCTCCCGCAGGGCACTGGGGCTGAGCCGCCCCACACCCACTAGCTCCCCACCCCAGCTACACCGCCAGCCCGGTTCGCCACATGGTAAAGGGCACTGGAAGTGGCGTCGTCATCCGCAAAAGATAATTAATAATTCTCTTCTATTTTAATGTTACCTCCCGGAATATCTTCAGTGCTTTTAAGAGACCGTAGGATACACTCGTAAACAGCTTAAATTTATTTTAAACATTTAACTGAACGCTGCTAGACAACACGGGGCACCTTGGAAGAAGAGCTGAAGTCTCGGGACACCTAAGAACACAGGGCGAGGACTTGCGGGGGGCAGGCATCTGCCCCACTGACTGCGGCGCCCCCACAAGCCTGGAGCCCGCCTGGCAGGTGGCCCGGAAGTGACCACAGAAGCCCAGGGCGCCTGCGCAGCACCGTTTGGGCGCCCGGCCGTGCACTTCTCGCGAGAACTCCAGAGGCCTTCGCACCTGACCTGGCCCCATCCCGTGTGGGTGGTAAAGGTGAGATTTTTGCCCCGGCGTGCCTGTCGCGCGGGGGCGGCCCTCACGCTGTAGGCTGCGCTTTTCCCCCTACCTTTCCTTGGCCCGGTTCCTTTTCATATCTATAATAAAACTTCGCTACCCTTGGCCTTCTCCACCAGTTCTTTGCTCAGGACAGGAGAACCCCGAGCCGCCCACAGAGGGGGCTGCGGCACCCCAAACCTGGCAACAGCCTCCTGCCTTGGCCTCGGAGCAGCCGAAGGGCACTGGTGACTTGTACGTCAGCATCAGCACCCCGCTCTGCAGGTGTGACTTTTGTGCATGCAGTGTTAAACTCTTACCAAAACACAGAATCCATGACCTGGTACGGTCGGAAATTGACCTAGGGCATGACCCAGACATGACCATTCCAAGAACAAAGAGTGCCTGGGGCGAGCCAGGTGAAGAAGCTGCTTCAGCCCGGAGAACACCCAGCCCCAAGACAATCTGAGCAGTGGGTTGCTGGGACAACAGGGTGTCATGTGACATTAGGTTGCTAAAAGGTATAAACAAACACCCCTGCCGTGAGGGGCCAGTTCCTTCCCCCCATCAAGAGGGTAAGGGCTCCACCCGACCCCAGTTTTGCCTCTTCTTTACTTTTCTCATGCTCTCGGTCCTTCACCCCAGGAACCTCAGGAGCCCTGTGGGTCGTGGCATGGTACAAATCCACACCCTGCCGCTCTGTCCTGCTCAGCATGCAGACATCCTAGGAAAATGGCAAGGAGCCTTCTCAGGCCCTGTGCCTGTACCACCCCGGCGGGGAAGCAGGGGGGGTGAAGCGCAGGGCAGACCCTGCCTGCTGCTGTGGTCCCTGGCCAGGCCCCACGTGGATCCTCACCGCGAGTGCCGGCCTTGACTGAGCACCGCTGTCCGCTGCCTGAGGTTCAAATCCCACCTCTGAAAGCACCCAGGGTTTAGATTCTCAAAGCCTCGGGAAGAAAATACGAGCTCTAACTTTGCACACCACCACCTTGGATGCTTTGAGGTGGTTACTCAGGGTGGCCGCGGCAGATGGTAACGTTTTCTTTCTTTTAACCAAAGAGCAACCAAGGTAAGCATGGGTTCAAGGCCCAACGGATAAAACCAATAAAAATCTTTCACATGGAATGGCGGATGCTGAGACGCTGAGCACCGAGGGGAGGGAAGCGGTGTGGCTGACGTGGAGCGGTATTAACCCGAGCCGCCAGGCCTCGGTGGGCAGCGGCAGGCGAAGGAGAGACCTGGGCCCACTACAGGATCAGGCCCTGTGACTGCAGCGTTTATACTGACGGCCTGGGGAATCCACAGCCAAGACTGCAGCGAGGTGCAGCAGCGGAAATGATTGGGCTCCGCTGAGTGCGATGTGGCAGTGACAGCGGTTTGTCGCGGGACAGGAGGCAGCAGTGGCTGGGCCAGCCTCCCTTGCTGTGCTGTCCTTGGAGCACCAGTGGCTTTGCGCCTGTCCTGGGGCTGATCAGACCCAGATGTGGAGTGAACGCCTGCGGGTCAGTTGCTGGGCCTTCGCAGCCTGTTAGAAAACCAGCCACGGGCCGACCTCCCATCCATTCATAAAGCGGAGAGCTGCTCCTTCTGGAGACTGAGGCAGGAGGACAGCAAGTTTGAGGCTAACTTGCGCAATTTAGTAAAAATAGAAATTTTGAAGCAAAAATAACAAAGGTGTTGGGGATGTGGTTCACTGACCGCGCACTCGCCTGGCGGGGGCCCGGCTTCCATGTCCAGCAGGGTCCTGGGAGCCCCTTAAGGAGCAGCTGAGTTTTGGGTCAGAAGCTGCAACTCCTTCAGCCGCTGATAAGCGCCTTCTTGTGAGGACATACGTGTTCGCATGTTCACACGGCCACCATGAGCTTTGTTTATTTCCGTGGAGCCTTGTTTTGATATGGTATAGATTTATCTTAATTGAGGAAACTAAACAAATATGAACTGAACAAAATTAGTAAGCCAAAAGCAAAGGCATAATTTCTATTTTGAACACACTAACAAAATGCTTGCTCTTCTTTAAAAAAGTACTTTGAAAAACATTCTAAATATCGAGAAAGACAGAGGAGAAAATATCAAATTCATATGTTTGTGCCTCCCAGAAAAAAATGTCTATTTGCTTCAGTTTTCTTTTCTTTTTCTTTTTGTCTTTTTGAGACAGGGTTTCACTATGCAGTTCAGGCTGGCCTTGAACTCACTTTGTTGTCCAGGTTGGCCTCGAACTTGCAGTGATCCTCCTGCCTCAGCCTCCTGAGCGCTGGGACTATAGGCATGCGCCACCATGCTCAGCAATGCTTCAGTTTTTATAGAGGTGATGTAATGCCATGTATATATTTGATGTGCTTGTCTGCCTCTGTATCTTCCATTCTCTCTTGGTTTCTGGCAGGTCACTGTGGTTCTGAAATTGGGGTGTCCCCCTGCCCATGTTTGGTAGACTTTCACTGCACGCATCTGTCCCAGTATGTATCAAGGTGTATTATACCATGTGTTCCAATGGCACAAAAATGCCATCGCATTGTCTGTAGCACCATCTTACCTTTATACACTGCAGTGTTTCACCAACTCTGCCACTGTGGGCACCGTGGCTGTGTCCAGGTTTCCCAGGGGTGAACCCCTTGCACAGATACCCCTGTGTGTGTGAGCTGCTTTCGGGAATCTTGGTAGCTGTGGGATTTAGGAAATGTCTGTCTCTGCCTTAACTGAGCCTGGCTGACTTATCCCTCAATACGGTTGTTCGAAGTACACTCCCCCACACTGAATGAGTTCCTGGCCACTCACACATTGAATATTAATGCCTTTGTCAGTCTACTAGGTGATTTGATTTCCATTCCCCAAAGTGTCCTTGAAAATAACCGAGCTCTCTGTGGTCAGCTACAAGTCTGTTTCTTCTGAATCAGTGAAGACAGTGTCTCCCAGAAGGGAAGTGTAAAAATCAGGCAGGGGGCTGGGGGGGCAGTGGTGTGTACCTGTAATCTGAGTAAACTAGAAGGCTGAAGCAGGAGCATCACTAGTTCAAGACCAGCCTGGACAATTAACAATTTAGCAAGATCCTGTCAAAAAAAAAAATTGAAAAGGACTGATGATGTACCTTAGTACAGAGACCCTGGCTTAATCCTCACTACTGAAAAAGCAAAACAAGAAGAATCAGGCAGGGAACATTAAAGCTAAGACCAACAGCTGCTGCCGAAGACAGATCAAGCTGAGACTAAGACGAAGCTCGCTTGGGGTTGCAATCAATGGGAAAGCGTGAATGATTTTTAAAACTCAATTCAGAACAACTTTGCAGGTCCATGGTGGAGCACTTTGCTAAACACCTTTCAGATTTTGTCTCAGTGCTGCAGTAGGACCGACAAGGAGCTGCAAGGGGTGCTCAGTGAGAATTCGTGCCTGGACCCACAGGAGACCCCAGGTCCCGAGCTCTTGGTGGTGGCACTGGGGCGACTGTGACGGCAGCTGTGCCGGTGCGTGCTCAGAGAAGGGAACGTGCGCGTGTACGAGCAGACCTGTAATCCCTTTTCCCAGCCTCCTCGAGGTTTGGGGAGATTATATTTGTAATCCCATTGAGATGGTATTGGAATCCTGGAGAGTTAATTCCAGTCTACCACCTCCAGTGCAACCCACCATGAGAATAAAGACACAAAGACATATTTACAGCTACAGGCAGCCAAGGGCTCCTGAGTCCGGCCCATGTGAGGATTCACGAAGCAAAGGCTGTGCCCAGCACCTCATCCAGAGTTTATTATCTCGTGAAGGAGGTGACTGGACAATGAGTGATGGTGAGACTGTGAGGTAGGCTCAGCTAGGAGGCCAGAAAGCACCTCTGCAGTATGCAGAGAGAAGGGCGTGCACAAAGGCCAGTCTGCGTAACTCAGTGGGGTAGCATTTAAAAGTTAGGGGCTGTTGCTTCAGTTTCTGACATGTAAACTTTTGCGCCCCGGGAAGTCACAGCCTCTCATGTGAAAGCTCAAACCCAGCTGACGTTCCTGGAGCTGGGTGGCTCTGCCGTCCCACTGGGCTCAAAGGTTTGTAGGGAGACACGAGGTGAGGAAACAACTGGCTTCAAAGATTACACATCAGTACTTTAGTTGGCCCCAGTTACATTGCTTAGAGCCAACTGAAGGGAGGAGGACATAGCTTAGCCAGCTCTGTGCATATCAGTACCTGGAGACAGGGCCAGGTTTAATTGCTGAAGCAATTGTTCTGCATTCAAGGAGAGTCATCCAAGTCATCTTCTACAAGAGGTGGCCATGCTGAAACCAGAAGTTCAATATCTCCATGTCCAGAACGGAACAGGGCTTTTGTGGCAGGGGAAAGTGTGCACTGAGGTATACCCAGCTCTGCCATTTACTATTGCAAATCCAAAAGAGCTGTTATTCTGAGAACAGGGACTGGCAGGTGTAGGTATTTGACGCATTTGCTCCTGCTACGTAATAATCAAGCAGTCACTGCATGCCTAGCATTGTACAAGTGTGGGACATGTGGAAGTAAAGAACTGGACCAACACTCACCTCTTAAGAAAGCTCACACTCTAAAAGGAGGTGACCAGCAATCAACAGATAACCTAGCCAGGAAAGGTGGTATACACTTGGAATCTCAGCTACTCGGGAGGCTGAGGCAGGAGGGTCACAAGTTCAAGGCTAACCAAGGCAACTTAACAAGATCATGACTCAAAATAAAAGAATAAAAAGAATTAAATGGATGTCAGTGATAATTGCAATTCGAAAAATTGGTATGGGGAAAGGGACAAAGCTCCCTGAGATAGGGCTGGGAGGGCAGCTGATGGGAGTTGCATGCATGGCCCTGGCCAACGCAGTGCTTTCTCTGCCTGTACTTACAGGTACCCTGGGGACCTGCCTCTCAGGTATTTGGACTCTAACTTTCTTAAACTGTAAAAGAGGGGGGGCATGATTATGAAATTGTGTGTGAGTTTATTTAAGTTGCTAAAATTAAAGTTGATACAGTCTTTCCAAACATTGATTCAGTTGGAACTTTAACTTTAAAGCAAAGAGAGGGGGAAAATAAAAGGCAGGATTGCTGTAAGACTTTACTGATTAAAATTTACAAAATGGTTGCGAGTTGTTCAGAATTATAGGCTTGAGGGGAGTGGAAAAGGATTTCATTTTTTGAAGATTATGTATATAAACAAAAATATATACAGAGAAAAAACAATAGGCAGAGACTATTGGGGGGCCTGAAGTATAGGTTGGGCTCTGTTCTTCTACAGCTGTGGAAATTAAGCTACTTCTATTTGCCTCAGTTTCCTTGCCCATAAAATGACTCTAAGAAGAATTCAGT
Source organism: Dasyprocta punctata (assembly GCA_004363535.1). Lineage (NCBI taxonomy): Eukaryota > Metazoa > Chordata > Mammalia > Rodentia > Dasyproctidae > Dasyprocta > Dasyprocta punctata. The sequence goes on along the minus strand of RJWM01014627.1, from coordinate 43,835 downwards.
TTTACAGTTTTGTCTCTTCTGACACCTGACTTCCCAATTTTGTGTTGAAAACTGAAACACTAATTGCTTCACTCGTTTCTAACCCTTTTTTTTTTTTCCAAATCTGATGTTGGACTGTAACAATTTCCTTTTTAGACACAGAAATCTCTCAAACTGTTCCAGTTCCTTCTCAGTCTCTTTTTCTGGGGAAGGGGACGAGTTAGAAAACTTTTTAATAACTCCAGCTTTCAATCCTTAGAAAATGCCCGGGATTTCTTCATGCCTCACCAACTGGTGATACGTTGACAAGTCCTGGTCACTCTTTTGAGTATACATCTTAAAATGATCAATATTGTTATTGAAAAATCAAATCATTTTAAAGGTGAGTGGAATGTTAAAATTGAGTGCTTCCCCCCACCCCAGTATTATGGATTGAACTTGGGGCACTCTACCACTGAGCTATAGCCCTAGCTGTTTTTGCTGTTGTTGTTTTGTTTTTGTTTTCTGAGGTAGTCTCAATAAACTGATTGGGCTGGCCTCAAAATTTACAATCTTTCTGCCTCAGCCTTCTGAGTAGCTGGGATTACAGGTATGTGCCACCACACTTGGCATTAAAATTATACTCAAATGAGTTTTTTCCCTTTTGATGTTCTCAATGTAAATTATCTTTTAGACTTCAGGGAAGATGGTGGTGTGGTGCACAATAGAGAAAATCCTCTCTGAGATGTGTCCAGATGCCAGAATGTAGCAACATGAGGAAGAGAAGAAGGAGGGAAGTGGGTCCCCAGGACCCAGGAAGGATCTAAAGCAAGAATTGAAGCCCACATAGAGAGCGGAGAGTGACTTCAATGAAGAAGGAGGTGGGAGGTGATACTTTCTCCCTGAACCTGGACTCACTGTGTGGGAGGAACAGCTCAAACCTGCAGACACACAGTGACTACTAGTGACCCCAGAGGCCTCCACAGAGGAACACACCAGTGGAACTGAGCAGTGGATGCAGCGACTACAGCAGCTGGTGAGTTATTTGGGTTCAGATGCCCCCCAGGAGAGGGTGAGGTGATTGGTCAGGAACCATCTTGGGGAGGGGCCAACTGAGCTCAGAACACAGAACAGCTGTGGGTGCCACCTAGCAGCTCCCAGGGACACGGTGAGGTGAAGCAGTTCAAGTTCGCAGGACGTCAAGGGGCCAAGTTCAAGCCAGCAGGAGGCACATGGAGTGTTGCAGGCTGAAAAATCTGGTTCCAGCCTCACAGCCAGAAACCAGCCTGAACTTCAGTGGATTTGAAGGTGTAGGCTTGCTGGGATTGCCCACTGCTGGGATTACCCACTGCTGGGATTACCCACTGCTGGGATTACCAACTGGCTTGTTGGGGTTAATCAGCTCAGGTCTGGACTCTGCCCACTTTGTCTACCAGTGACAGCAGAGACCTGCCCTAACATGGACATTTTTTCTTCTTTTTCTTTTCTTTTCTTTTTGCTTTGGTTTCTTTCTTCTTGATTATTTGTTCATATGAATGTGAACATGATTTTTAGTTTCTTTTGTTGTCATTCTCCTATTCTGTTCTTGTTTTTTTCTTCCTTCTCTTTTTCCCCATCTGTCTTCTTTGCCCATTTCCCAAAGTTGGTGTAATCTTCCTTTGCCCTCCAACTTCGCTTCTAATCTGTTCATCTTCTTTTATTTCTCTATTTTTTCCCCTGAAGCCCTTTTAAATGTTCTCCCCTGAGGGCAAGATTACCACATTGAGGGAATATTTACTATATACAATTTCTGGTTTGTTTTAGGTTCTGTTACATAACCACAAATATAGTTCATATGGTTTAAAGTGGTAAATTCAATGGCTAAAGTGGTAAATAGTTACCGTGATTTGTCATTTTCTTGGCTGTGTTTGATGCTGTTGTTATTGCTGACTGTATTACTTTAGCCAATGTGACATAATTGTTTTAATCAGTTGTTCTTTCTGGAATGCAAAGATTGGGATTGCCTAAGGGTCACAGACAATACTATAGACTAGTGCCAAAGAACCAAGAGTAGGCCAAATAGGCAGCAACTTCTTATCCCTTTATTGGGGAAAATTTATTATTGAAGAGGTAGGATCTTGCAACAGACTCAAATCACAGAAACCAGCTACACCTGGAGACATCTCTGAGAAGTAGTCACTTCATAAGGGTTCTGGCAATAAAGCTATTCACCATAGGCAATTTACAAGTATCAGTCCAGGAATTAAACTTAAAAAAATAAAAACGAGAAGACATTTATGCAAGATGTATCCTCAGACTTCCAGCTCACCAGCAGCAAACTCAGGTCAATGAGATGGAACAATCTGAAAGCCACCCACCTGGACTCTCTGAAGTGGTAACAGTGAAAGTAGCAATGTGGATGAACAAGGCTCCAGAAAAAAATCAAATCAGAAATAATTTCTCAGATAACTACAGAGATAGTAACCATAATGAAAGACATGCTTACTCTAGAGCAAATACAGATAAAAAATAGAGGAGATTAGAAGAATGATGGGAACTATGAACATGCAACACAGGAAAGAAATGGAATCCGTGAAACAGATTCAAACAGATATCCAGGAGATTAAAAATTCATTAAAAGTCTCCACAGCATAATGAGCCAATGTGAGCATAGAATCTCAGATATAGAAGACAGGATTGTGGCTAGTGATCACAAAAAGAAAGATTTCTTAAAAATAGCAAGAGACCACAAAAAAAATCATTCCAACAGGTGCTAGATGACTCAAAGAAGAAGAACATAAGATTGATCAGAATCAATGAAAAAACAGGAGGTAGTACAAATAAGATTAAAAAATATCTGTTCACAGACATCATGGCAGAAAAGTTCCAAGCATGCAAAAAGAATTTGCCATACAGATAAGTGAGGTATACAGAACTCCAATTAGTCAGCATCCAAAAGATCTACACCAAGGCGTGTAACAGTCAAGATTATAGAAATTCAATACAAGAACAGAATATTAAAAGCTTAGGAAAAAGAAACAAATCATCTACAAAAGAAAGCCCATCTGAATCACAGCCAACTTCTCAACACAAACCCTCAAGATAAGGAGAGCTTGGAATACAGTATTTCAAGCCCTAGAAGAAAAAAACTGATGGAGAAATAAGGTACTTCCATGACAAAGAAAACTGAAGAAATTTATGACCACAAAGCCTACACTCCAAAATGTTCTGAAGGGTTCTAGAAAGAGATAATGAGGACTACTACTCCCTGAACTCCAACAGAATGAATCTACCAGGAAAGGGAAGTAATTAAACAGAAGGGAAAAAAGGGAACCAACAACATGAAAATAATATGATGACAAAGAAAAGTCAGTACCTATCAGTTATAACCATCAATGTAGATGGCTCAATTTACCAATCAAAAGAAGCAGGCTGGCAGAATAAATAAAGAAGCAAGATTCAATACACTGCATACAGTAAACACATTTAATTCCAAAAGAAATTCATAAAATGAAAGTCAAAGGAGGGAAAACAATTCCATGTGACAGGAACCCAGATAAAAGCAGGAGTATCTATTCTATTTGCAAAGTGGATTTCAAACCAAGACTAAGAGAGACAAAGACGGTCACTACATCCTTGTAAAGGAAGTAATCCAAGAGGAAGAGATAGCAATTATAAATATATATGTACCAAATACCAGCACATCCAACTATATAAAACAAATATTAATGGACTGAAAAACTAAATAAACATTAATACAATTGTAATGGAGGACCTCAATGCCCTGCTGTCACAATTAGATCAAATAGAAAAAAAATCAACAAAGAAATATCAGAACTGAACCAATACTATGAAGAGATGGAGTTGGCAAATGTCTACAGACTGTTTCACCCCACAACATCAGAACACACATTCTTCTCAGTTGCACATGAGACTTTCTCCAAAAATAGACCACTTACTAGTTTACAGTACATGCTTAAGTAAATGCAAAGGAATTGAAATTATTCCATGCATATTATCAGACCACAGTGCAATAAAATTGGAAATCAATGGCAAAAGAAACCACAAGAACTTCATAAACACATGGAAATTAAATAACACCCTACTAGCCGGGCATGGTGGCGCACGCCTTTAATCCCAGCACTCGGGAGGCTGAGGTAGGCGGAGCGTTGTGAGTTCGAAGCCGGCTTAGGCTACAACGCGAGCGCAAGGCCGGCCTAAGCTACCCAGTGCGACCCTGCCTCAAAAAACCAGGGCCAGGAGTTTGGCTCAGTGCCTTAAGCGCCTGCCCTGGCAGGCGCGAGGTTGTGAGTTCAATCCCTGGTGCCGCAAAAAAAAATAAAAAATAAATAAATAAATAAATAACACCCTACTGAACAACCAATGGGTCACAGATGAAATTAAAGAAGAAATAAGACAATTTCTACAATTAAATGATAATGAAAGCGTTCCTAAGAGGGAAATTTGTAGTGGTGAATTCCCATATCAGAAAGATAGTATAAGCTCAGATAAACAACCTAATGCTGAACCTCAGACATCTAGAAAAAGAAGAGCAAGGCAAGCCAAAGCTTGTATGAGGGCAGAAATTATAAAGATCCGAGCATAAAATTATGCAATGGGGATTAAGAAACAATACAAAGAATCAATGAGTCAAAGAGTTGGTTATTTATAAGATTAAATAAAACTGAAAAACCCTTAGCCAACCTTATCCAAAAAAGGAAAGAAAAGACTCAAACCCTTGCAATTAGCAATGAAAAGGCTGAAATCACAATAAATCCTGTAGAAATCCAGAAGATCATGAATACCTACTTTGAGAACTTTTCTCTAGTAAAATGGATCACACAGAAGAAATGGACAGATTCCTAGATACATACAAATTCCCAATGTTGAATCAAAAAGATAAAAATTCTAAATAACCCAATATCTGTCAATACAATTGAATATGTAATTAAAAATCTACCAGTAGAGAAAAGCCCAGGCCCTGACGGATTCACTGCTGAATTCTACAAGGAACTTCAAGAAGACCTAATGCTGCTCCTTCTCAAACTCTTTAATGAAATATAAAGGGAAGCAGTAGTCCCAAATTTATTCCAGGAAGCAAGCATTACCCTGACACCAAAACCAGAGAAGGATCCAAATGAAAAAGAGAACTACAGCTCAATCTCCTTAATCAACATAGGTGCAAAAATCCTCAGTAAGATACTGGCAAACAGAATGCAGCAAATCATCAGGAAGATTGTATACCATGACCAAGGAGGATTCATCTCAGTGATGCAGCGACGGTTTAACATATGCAAGTTGATACATGTAATATACCACATTAACAGAGCCAAGGATGAATAGTCTTTTATTGTAAAAACTGCATTTTTTCAAATATGTTCTTTCTCATTTAAACCTATCAAAAGAGGATATGTGCCTTAAAAGCGTTTTATGGTTTGTTTTGTTTTGTTTTGTACTAGGGATTGAACCTCAGGGCCTTTAAAAATTTTTGTTTGTTTCGACGCAGGGTCTTGATAAGTCACTAAGTTGGCCAGGTTGAGCTGAATTTGTTATCAGTTGTCCCAACTCAGTTTCCTGGAGTGCTGGAATTATAGGCATGCAGCTCCATGGCCATCTAAAAGCAGTTATTAAACAAAATATTGCTTTGAAGAGGGTTTCACATGTCTAGCAATTTTGCATCTTCTATTTTACGTTAAAGAAAAATTCTCCTGGCTTATTAAAAAACTTTGTTTTTACTAGCTCTCTCAGTTTTTGTTTTTAAATAATTTTCCAAGCAGTCGTGTGGCACAGTAAGCTGGCATACTGCCTTGTGTTTACTGGAATCATTCTGTGCGTTGCCAGCATTAAGGAGACGAGTTGCTTCTCCGAGACACTTAGGTGAGATAGTACTATTTCCCAGGGCACGAAGGCCAAGTGACAAAGCTGGCTCTCAGCGCTAGCGAAACAGCAGCTTCAGCCTTCTTGCTGGCCTCTGAGTGCTCGGTGCTCGCAGCAGCGCTGACCATGACAGGCTCTGAAACCTCCCGAGCTACTCCGGAGGTCCGCTAGGGACGGGATTGACAGCCACGGTCAGCCTGCTCACCTCCGGGGCTCCAGCTCCACTTTCTCCTGTCAGCAGATACTCGTTCACCCTTTGGGCATCTCCGCCCCGCCCGCCCCACAGCCTGCTCCGGGGTTGCGTTCCCTAAGGGCCCCACACCCCGAGGCTCCAAGTGCTCCCCCGTGACAGGCAGCCTCAAGTCCCCTACATCTGGTGACAGCTTCTCGGGCTCCTCTCTTGCCCCTGCCTGGCTGCTGTCCACCCAACTCCTGCCCAGTCTTCAAAGCAGACCTCAGATCTGTCCCCTTTCTTCTCCACTGTAATTCACAGTGATTTTATTCCCTCCGCAAAGACTTAGACTGCAAAGTTATTTGCGGACTTCACACCCATTCTGAAGGCCGGCGTGCACGCGTGCACGCGGGAGGACTTCCTGGTCAGTGCTTGGGAGTGGAGTAAGAGAGCAGAGTGTAGATAGCACCTCCGGACACAGACAATCCCTCCAGCGTGTGCTCCTCTGCCAAACACCGACTGACTCGGGGGGCCTCCCCCACCTCGGAGTTGCTCCCATAATCAGAGGCGCGGTGTTTTGGAGGAAGGCCCCCTCCCATGCTACACCAACAGGACGAGAATCTAATGCCTCCAGGAAAAAGAGTCAGGAATCATCTCGCTGTTCCATCTGAAGGAGATATCCCAGTCCAGTTTAACCCCACAGACCCTTCTACTCTCAGAACCCATGTCAGCCTCACAGGGCAGCTTCTTAGAGGTGCAGATTAAGCCAGGCTAGCACTCTGAGAGGCTGAGGCAGGAGGATCTCAAGTTTAAGTCCAGCCTGGGCAATTCAGCAAAGATCCTGTCTCAATATTTAAAAAAAATAAATTTAAAAGGACCGAGGATACACCGCAGTTCGGTGCAAAGGCGCTGAGTTCACTCCCCAGGACGGGGCGGTGGTAGTAAACCACCTTCCTGGCCACTCAGTCATTCCTGACTCAGTTCGTTTCTCACTGAAGCACCCACACACCCCACATCTGCTTGCTCCGGATCCACAGAGACGAACAGCGCCCACTGACCACCGAAACTCCCACTTTGAAAACACAGCTACAAGCTGTTGCATTGCCTTAAAAGCTGCGTCGGAAAAGGTTTCTGAGGTTGTGCGACCCCAGCTGGGGCTAAGCGAGGGCGCTGCGCCCTGGGGCCCGCGGCTGGGGCCCGGGTCGCCGCAGGCGGCCGGGATGGGCAGTGCCCTGAGGAGTCGTTGGGCCGTGTTTATCTCGCGCCTTTAGCGCGTGTGCACGCGTGCAGCTTCGTGTGGGTCACGACAGGGGAACCCTGGATTTGGTAGGCAAAAAAAGATAACAGAAGCAACTTTTGATGCCAAAAAAAACAAAACAAAAAAAAACAGTCAACGCGCTATCTCCACAAAGGAAAAGGAACCGCGCTGTTTGCCCGTTGTCACCGAGCAACACCCGGGCGCCTGGGGCTGCCCGGGTGCTCTGTGGTTTCCTCGCTCGTCCCGGCGTGGGTTCACTTCCACCCTCCCAACGCTCGGGCCGCCGCGGGTCCCCGGCGGCCGCGCACCCCTTCCTCCCCCGGCCGGCGGGGCGGTCCCGAAGCGCTGCGCCCGGGGCGCGGTAGGGGTCGCTGCGCCACGGCGCGCTCGCCCGCGCTGGATAACGGGGCCGGGCTGCAGGAGAAAGGAAACCTGTCCCGGAGGCGGCGGCGGCGCGGCGCGGAGTAGCTGAGCTCGGCGTCCGCGCGCAGGGGCAGCGGGCCCGGCGAGGCAGCACCGTCCCGGCGCGGGCGGCAGGGCGCGATCCGAGCGCTCCGGCGGGGCGCGGAGCCCGCCAGCCTGGCCAGCGAGGGGAGCCGCGGGGGGCGCGCCCCGGGAGGGCCCCCGGAGCCGCGCAGGATGCCGCACGAAGAGCCGCCGTCGCTACAGAGACCCCGCTACGGCTGTGAGTGTCCCGGAAGCTCTGGGCGCCGGGCGATGTGGGGGAGCCCCTCCTCGGGAGCGCGCTGGGGAGGCCGAGGGAGCGGGGGCGCGCGGCGCGGGCAGCGGGAGGGCAGCGGCGGCGGTGTGGCTGGCGAAGTTGGGGGCTGGAGTTGCAGAGGGCAGAGCGCGGCGTCTTCCCGCGCTTCTCCGCGGACGATGAGTCCCTCGCGGGCAGCCCCGACCCGCCACCCCGTGCACCCCAGCGGGCGCCGAATCCCGGGAGGACCGGAGTGAGGGTTCAGGGGTATCAGGTGAGGAGCCCGCGGAGCTCCGACCGCTGCCCGCTCGGGCCAGGGGGTGGCGTCAGGGACCCGGTGCACCCGACCCAGAAGGGGCGGAAAGTTTGTTTGCTGTGGCTACAGGTGGGCGCCGCCGGTAGGGTGTCGGCGCTCTCTGCGCTCTGCGAGTGGCGAGGGCGGGTGTCCCGGAAGGGCAGGCGTCTCATCCTGTCCGGTTCTCGGGGCTCCACCTGGCCGGCCAGAGCCAGTTCAGATCCCACAGGTGAGCGTCCCTTCCTGCCACAGCCGAAAAAGGACACCTCCCTCCCCCACCCCCACCCCGCGCGGGGTGAGAGGCCCTGTGGCCCGCGTGACTCGGAGGAGATGGTGCCGATTACCCCGCCAGCGGCTGCCCTCGCCGCGAGGGTGCTTTGGCTGATCGTGAGTGGATGGAGCCAGATTAGCACAACCACGTGGCCTCGTGTGCAGAGTTCAGAGTCCTAAACATGTGCCAGGAAGTATTTCCTTTAAAACAAACAGAAAGTTGGCCCTCTTCTCTAGGCTTGGTCCTGTCCGCGAACCCATGGCGCAGGACCGCAGGTTAATCTTTTGCTCAGGCTGGCCTTGGTGGCAGAGGTGCCAGGTTTGGTTTAAAGTGGCGATCCCTGCAGCAGGGTGGTGTGTATGCGTGTGCGCGTGTGCATGTGTGCGCGCGTGTGTGTGTGTGTGTGTGTGTGTTTTGGAATTCTTGGTAGGGCCACGGACTACATTTGAAAAAGGGAGTAGACAACTTGTGCGCCCCCTTCTCTCCCCTCCCCCAGCCTGGGGTGGCGTGTCAGAGGTGGGAGTTCGTTTTCCCACGTGACCCTTGGCGTCAGCGCTAAGGAGGGGCCGGCTGCAGCCTCCCGCTGTAAGTGCGCTCTGCGGTGGACCAGGACTCAGCATTTTGCAGCTTCAGTTTGCGGTCTGCGCAGAGGGCAGAGCTCCCGGGGCGCAGGGAGGAGCCCGGGGCTCCTCTGGCGGTTGCAGTGTTACCCTCAGCTGGGTGGAAGTCCTTCGGTGTGACAAGTTGTCAAAACGCAGGGTTGCTTCCCAGAGGATGACCACAAAGGCTGGAACCTGGGCGCATAAAACATTAAGAAGTGGTTTGTCGCTACCAAATGGTCGGCACCATCCGCTGATTACAGCGGAGCACAGCGCGGACTTGCAGTGACGTGGACAGGGTGCTTGAGTGAATGCAGCGTTACCGTCCGTCCTGAGAGACCGCCTGGTTTTTATTGAAAATAAACCTGTGGCTTTAGTGCCGCGCAGTCTAAAGCAATGAATCAGAGGCGAAAATCTGGGGAGCCCAGAGCCTGCTGCATGGGGTCGCTTTCTTTGGAAATCTTTCCAGGTCTCCCCCGGCCAGTCTGGGGTAAAGTGTGGCGCCCTTGGGGGAGCCTTCCCTTCCCTAGCTCATCAAGGGCTGGCATTCTTCGGTTCCTTCACCTCTCCAGGCAGGGAAAGTCTGTGCTTAGGTTTCCATCACCACGGTGAAATATGAAGACCTGAATACAATGGCCTGTTATGCAGTGAGAATTAGCATTCTTAGCATTTTGATGTCAGGTCCATGAAGGCCGTGTGTTCCCAGCATACTTAAAAATGGTCTCTCACAAAATATCCGTAGTGTGAGCCAATACTACCTAGCGCTGAGTGGTCGTGCCAGGGGGAGTGACATGGTATGTTGTACTGTTCCTGCTTGTTGTTGACCTGCTAGGCCTCCTGTCCACGTGAGACTGGGCCCAGGGTTGGCCGCCCTGGGCAGGCCAGGACGGAAGGGTGACAGTCAGTGTCCTTGCCTGTTACATCACAGACGTGAGCTTTTTCTTGTTTGTTAGATTGGTCAACAAATGCAGGCTCAGTAAAACCTCCAACTATGCCAAACAGGTTTTATCCCCAATCCTTATAGCACCGAAAAACCGTCATTTCAGTTCCATTGCTGAGTGTTCTGGGCAGATAGCGCTTTTCAGACAACTTCTTGGTGGTTTGAATTAGGCTGTTATACTCTGTTCCTGTGGACTTCGGTCCTGGCCTCTCCTCTGCCTTCTTGAATGATCCTTGCATTCGGTGATTCTTAGGTGAAGTAACTGAATTCATGTGACCAAGTTGTTAGGCTCTCTCCTCTCCCTGCTAGGCTGGCTGTCCTGTAAAATACCACACCAGAAGTTGTGCTTGGAGGATTTCTCAATGAGTTCTGCATGAAAACTGCAAACGGTCTCAGATTTCTGACAGGCAAGATTGCTGCGGGCATCCTGATTCATGAGGGCATTGAATTAAAATCCCGTCGACTGCTTTCCATTTAATTTTTGCTGTTGCCGGCCTTGTCTTCCTGCAACCTGTGGAACTGTGTCGTGTGACACTGATGCATTATCAATAGCCCACCGGCTCCGCGCTGCGGTGCTGAGAGCAGTGGAAGAAGGGAGACAGCGTGGCCACTGTGGAGACCTAGACTGGCTTTCCACACTCAAAACCAACTTTATTTATTTATTCTTGAGGCAAGGTCTTGCTGTGCAGCCCAGGCTGGCTTTGAGCTGGCCATCCTCCTGCCTCAGTCTCCTGAGTGCTGGCATTACAGGCATGCACCACCTTTTCTGACTCTTCAAACCTAGTGTAAATGACACTTTTGCTTAGGTGTGACTTGCCTAGAGCTTCTGGGCTGTTCTGATGAACCATGACGTGTGTCCCCAGTTAGTTCTGAAAACAAGTTGCCACTAAGATGTAGCAGAAATGACTTGAGAGTTAAAAAGGCTAATGAGGCCGGGGTTGCCGGTGTGACGGGAACTCTGGTAACTCTACTCCGGGGGCTGGAGCAGCAGCACTGCAAGTTCCGAGCTCTTGTCTTGATGTGCGTGGCACTGGGTTTTATGCCTGTGACTGGGGTGAAAAAGACCAAAAGGTCTGTATGGCTAGACAGATGATCTCATTCAGCACGGGTAACCTGCTCGGCATTTTAAGTGTCACCGTGGATTGCTGTGAGGATGGTACATGTGACAGAAATGGTAGGTTTCTGCTCTGCAAAATAGAGCACCTCGTGAGTTACAAGACACGGTCAAAAATATAGTGAATCTTTAAAAATTAAAAAGATTATTAAGGTAAAATACACATGACCTTTATTTATTCTGCCTCAAAACATTCCCCTCACTGCACACACTTATCTCCTTACTCTCGACTTTTCCCAAGCAGGTCCGGAAGCCCTCTTTTGTGAGTGTCACTCTGAAATGTGATAAAAAATACACTGAATGCTGCTGTTGAGTGCTGTCCGGTAGAAGGCGGGCTCATAAACACATGACGGCGTGTCCTCGTCCACCGTCCACCTTACCCACCGAATCTGGCACAGTGGCCTCTGGTGCTCCCCAATGTCAAAAAGACTGTGAAAATGCAAATGTTTTACATAGATTCGGACATCAAGGCAGCCAGGGCTGTGCCATTAAAGATACTCCTGGAAGAGGGCTTCCAGAACTGCTTCAGAGAGTGGTAAGAATGACTGGCTAAGTGGGAGGATTTAAGAATTCATTGTATTTATTGGTTACACATGGAACATTAAAAGATTATAGTGGGCAACATTTCACTTTTTGCTTCTTTTAAAATTGCAACATCAGCTGAATGTGGTGGCCGTGCCTATAATCTCAGCACATCAGAGGCTGAGGCGGGAGGATCCCTGTGAGTTCAAGGGCAGCCTGGGCTACATGGTGAACTCAAGGCCAGCCTGAACTGCAGTAGTGAAACCCTGTCTCAAAAAATAAATAAGTGAATGTGTGTGTGTGTCTGTGTGTGTGTGTCTGTGTCTGTGTGTGTGTGTCTGTCTGTGTGTGTGTATGTCTGTGTCTGTGTATGTCTGTCTGTGTGTGTGTGTGACTGTCTGTGTGTGTGTATGTGTGTGTGTGTGTGTGTGTGTCTGTGTGTGTGTGTGTCTGTGTGTGTGTGTGTCTGTGTGTGTGTATGTCTGTGTCTGTGTGTGTGTGTGTCTGTCTGTGTGTGTGTATGTCTGTGTCTGTGTATGTGTGTGTGTCTGTGTGCGTGTGTGCTGGGGAAGAATCCAGCTCATGCTTTCAGGTTTTGAGTGATGATCTTACCTGAATAACTAGGTTTCTGAATTACTTGGTAGCTGCAGTACTGAGTTGGTTAGTCCAGCTGAGCTTTCTTTCATTGTGACTTCCAGCCTGTGGTGAAGCTTAAATTCTGACCTAGTTAAACGCAGTCGTGTGGGACAGGGCCGAGTGGCACCTTTACGCTGTTTTGCTAGCTGGGGTGCCCCATGGCTCAACTCCCCAGGGGCCGGAACCCTGAAGGGCACCTGTGGTGCTGTGGGCGCTGCTGTCTGCAGCCGCAGAGTCAGGCCCCTCCCTGTGCCCTGGCGCTCTGCCTGAGCGTCTCAAAAGGACCTCTAAGGTCAACAGCTAAAGTGTTATTTTAGTATGCTTTTAACTTTAATTACACACACTGTTAGCCAAAATGACTTGTTTGGGAGAGTTTAAGCTTGTAATACCAAGTTTGTTTTAAGACTTAGTGTCTTTTAGGGTGTTAGCTAGCCCCTCTTTAACTAGGAAGCCCTTGATTTGCTGTTGCCCCTTACTGTCCTACGCCACAACCTCTCTCTGCTCTTTCTTTCCTCTTTTGCAGTCTTGGGGATCAAAGTGAGGGTCTGTGTCTCTCGGCCTCCATAAGCTTTTGTGGGAGGCTTTTTGAGACAGGGCTTTACTATGTCGTCCAGGCTGGCCTAAACTCACTATGTGGCCCAGGCTATACATCTTGAACTTGTGGAGATCCTCCTGCCTCAGCCTCTCTGCAGGCCAGAATCACAAGTGTGCACCACTATGCCCAGCTGTCCAAAAGCGTTTAACAGCTTTTTATTTAAAAGACTCATGTACAAAGAGATCTAATGATTGCCCAGTCCTCATGGTAACCAAAAGAGAAGCAAAGACTACTGAACTTCTGACTTGATAGGGTGAGGGAAATCCTTCCAGCAGGCACTTGGATCTGGGGCAAGGAATTAAGGTTTGCAGTGATACCAAGGTCTGGGGGCTTTCTGTGTGTTATTTTTTTGTGCTTTCATCATAATGACCTTTGAGAGGGCCACTTGCACAAAGAAACTGAAATCCATGATATTGTGTTGAGGCCTCCTATCTGTATAGCTGGCTACAGCAGGTCTTGAAGCCATGATTAGACCCTGAAATTTTCCTGCCTCATCAGTGGGTACCGGTTGACCACGTCTGAGTCATGGGGGTGCACCCCTCTTTTCTGTCTCTTTCAGCAGTTTGTTGTGATTTTATCAAGGACAGGCCCCTGCAGCCACTTGGACAATGTGCTTTGTGTGGTCCATTGTATTGGTGCATGCCTAAAATTCCACTTACTCAGAAGGCTGAGACAGGAGGATTGCAAGTTTGAGGCCAGCCTGGATAACTCGGCAAGACTCCATCTGAAAATAAAATTGCAAGGACTGGGAATGTAATTCATTGCTTCCTGGGTTCAATCCTAATAACACACATGTGTGCGCATGTATACACATACCCATGCGCGCGCACGCGCACACACACACACACACACACACATGAATAAAAGAAAACAATGCATGGTATTCTTTAAAGTCAATTTTGCTGTTTTATTTTTCCTCAAAAAACAAAAAACAGACAAACACGCTGACTTTTTTTACAGAGTACATTCATGCATCTTCAAATGTGTGCATTAAGACATCCCCTTTGGATAGGGTGCTGTTAAAAATAGGTGCGTGGTATTTTTAAAGTCTATTTTGCTGCTTTATTTTCCCCCTAGAAATAGCAAAGACAACTACATGGGCTTTTTACAGAACATTTTCAAGCTACATCAAATGCATACACAAAGACATCCCCTTTCTCTCTGTCTCTGAGGCACTAATGTGAAAGGAAGCCATTTCCATAATGCAGTGGTACGCACTGATGATTCCAAATAAGACAATTGGGAAAACACAGTTTATTATATGTACCAGCCCTGCCTTAAGTTCTGGGTTTGCAAACCAGGCAGAAACTTGTAGTGGGGTGACTGACCAGCCGGCTGATACCTCTTCATTTTATTGCTGTTTTGTTTTTCCCCCGGGGGAGAGTCTGGGCTGGAGGAAATGGCAAAAGCTGTGGTGTTGAGCAGGCGTGGGTTTGAATTCTGACTTCCCTGAACTGCCTGGGCAGCCTCAGACTTTGCTCCTCTTCCTTGAGAAATGGGTGAAGTGATAGACTTCTAAAGGTAACCCTGTGGTCCCAGGCACATAGAGGTCAATGGACTGTGGTTTGTTTGTTTGTTTGTAATTTTTCCCAATAGTTACTATATTGCATATTGCTATCCTCTAAATAGACTACTGGCTTTAGTTGTGCAAAGTCAATCAAACAATACAGGCATTAAGTTCTTTCTTTGCTTCAGTTGCTGTCATCTCAGCCTGCATTCCTCCAGATCAGCTGGCTGCTGGGGGGTGGGGGAGAACCTTCTCTACCTGCCTGAGAGCCTGCCGGCTCCCAGGGAGGCTGCTGCTTCCTGATCAGGACTGTAGTTCTTTAAGTCACTGAGAGTGTGACATGCGCAAAGCATGGTGGGTGGGAAATGTGGACGCCAGTCACAGCCTGCGGGAGACGGGGAGTGAGGGGGAACACTGAGACTCCTTCTAGCGCACTGCAAGTTGTGGAAAGGACCCTGTGAGAGCTGCAGGACTGGGGCAGTGGGCCGGCTTTGTGAAGGTTCTGTGTTCGAGCATGACCAGAGCAAAGCTGGAAAGACATCCTAATACATTTGTTCGCTCTGTAGTTTGCTGAAGTTGATCCCCTCTTTGGTGGTGCTGAAGATGAAACCCATGGCCTGCAGCCTAGGCTCAGGCTCTCCCCTGAGCCGTACCCTGAGCCCCTGGGTTGGTGCTGAGATGGGGGTAACTGGCAAGAAGGGGCAGATGCATCATAGAACTCTTTACTGTCAGGCAGCAAAGGTCTAGAGCGGCGTGAGCCAACCCTCAGCAAAGTACCTTTCTATTCTTATTAAAAACAAACAGGAGCAAGCAAAATCCTTTCATTGGACTCTCAAGGCAAGGCCAGCCGCAGGGAGGGAGCTGTCTTCCAGGCAGGGAGGCCGGGACCGCCTCAGCGGCCTCTCCAGCCCTGGCCCTGCTCTGGCTTGGGAAACGTCTTCAGGACAGGCAGCTGCGCCTGCTGGTTTTGTTAAGGACGGATGACCTGAGACCAGGTCAGAGAAGCCGGTGCAGTTAGAGCAGGGCAGGCGGTTTGAAGATGACTCAGCAGGAGGCGCGGTTTCTCTCCTCCTTCCTCGTTCTCTCCATTCCGTGTGCACTTTCACCCTGTCATATTCCCGGGACATTTAGTGGCCCCCAAGGGCCCCCACCCGGGTGGGTTGGAGACCGCCCGCAGCTGCATTTCCAGATCCTGAGCAGCCGCCCGAGGAGCTGTGGAGTAATGAGGACTCTGCAGATCTGACTACGTTAAACTGGACTCACCTTTAATTTTATTGTCGCAGTCACACCTTGGCCTTCTGGTCAGGCTCAAGCGTCATTTTATGATCACCTGTTACGTGAGGCCCTTCCTGTTCATTTTCTTTTCGCGGTGAGTCTTGCCAAGTTGCTCAGACTGGGCTTGGACTTGTGATTGTCCTGTCTCAGCCTCCCAAGAGTGCTGGGATTACAAGCCTAGGCCACTGCTCCCACATGAGTTTCAAGTCTTCCAGGTGACACCTGCTCGCCGTGGGTGCAGGCCTTGGAGGTGAAAACACAGGAGCGTGTGTCCTCCCAGTCCGCTTCCTTGTGTGTTTGATCTGAGCACACGCGTGTACCACATACAAAGCCCTGTACTGATTTCTGTCCAAGTTGTACTTATTTTATAGAATCTGCTTGGGTGCAGCTTAAAGGTTGCTTTTCTCTCTTCGGGGAAACAAACTTGACTTGGGAGGGAGAAGCCGAAAGCCTCCGTGAACTGTGACTTGGAGGGAGTCAGCTGCCCCAGGATTTCAGGGGGTGGTGGTGCCGTGAGCGGCTGTGAGGGGG
The DNA here is from genome assembly GCA_004363535.1 of Dasyprocta punctata. NCBI lineage: Eukaryota > Metazoa > Chordata > Mammalia > Rodentia > Dasyproctidae > Dasyprocta > Dasyprocta punctata. The sequence goes on along the minus strand of RJWM01014627.1, from coordinate 27,606 downwards.
CTGAGGGAGCGGCAGAACCTTTTTTTTTAATTTATTTTTAATTTGCAGAATTGGGGATTGAACCCAGAACCTTTGCACTGAGCTACATTTCCAACTCTTCATTATGTTTTGAAACAGGGCCTCACTAGGTCACCAGGTTGCTAGGCTTAAATTTAAGATCCTCCTGGCTCGGCCTTCCAGGGTGCTGGGATTACAGGTGTAAAATACCTCGCCCAGTTTGAAGATGATTTTTGAATAAGAGGGAGGCCCCGTGCCTGGCTGTTCCGGGTGTCTAACGCTAGGAGTGAGCTTGAGGGTGTCCCTTTCTTCCAGGACAGCTGACGGTCTGGATTTATTCACGCACCCCCGGAATATATTAGTAGAATATACAGAATATATTAGTAGAATATACAGTAGAATATACCTGTAGAATATATTAGTTGATAGATTAAGGGTGCCCATGTCATCCCGTGTTGAAGGGAAACTACAGATCTGTTTTGCTATTGACAAAAGACAGGACAGCATTCTTAAGAATTTTTTTTTTGCATGATATCTTCAAAGGAGAAGACTTTTAATGGCTGTTTCTCCAGTCCTACTGAATTTCTGATAAAGACATTTTACAGCATTTTTTAAAAACTAAGGGGGACACCAGGCAAGGAGGTACATGGCTGTAATCCCAGTACTTAGGAGGCTGAGGCAGGATGATTGCTGTGAGCTTGAGGCCAGCCTGGGCTATAAAGTGAGTTCAAGGCCAGCCTGAACTGCATAGTGAAACCCTGTCTCAAAAAGACAAAAAAGAAAAGAAAAAAAAAGGAAGAAAAAACCCCAAAAACTAAGGGAGGGGGTGCTGATGGCATACTAAGTGGTACATCATTGCTTAGCAGGTATGCTGCACTGGGTTCAATTTCCAGCACCAAAAAGAAAAGAAAAAAAAGGTTTTGTCTCAATTTTCTTATTTTACTAGCAATCTGAATTCAGCCTGATGCCAGTACACATCAGGTGGTCGTCTCTCTGTAAGTAGGCTTGATTTGCATGTGATTGGAGCCACACAGATTTCAGGACTGTCAGGAGCCTCGTAACCGCCCCGGGAGGATGCTGGACCTGTGCTGTCTCGGTGTTTGCCTCACGTGCCTGTATTGTGCTGTCTGTCTAAGCAAGGAATTTACCTCCATTGTCTGCCAAGTTAAACATAATCTCCACTTCTCAAGTGCCACATGCACCTTGAATGTTGAATTTAGGTCTGCTTTGCCCTGTGGAGGCTGAGCAAGTTATTTCAATTTGCTTGTGCCTCAGTTTCCTCCTCTGGGAGGACCCCTACCGTGCCAGCAGCAGCTCCCGAGTGTGGGTGGAGAGGGCTGGATTCTCCACCACCGCCCGGTGGCTCTCCAGCTCCTACTCTTTCCCACTTGAACGGAAAGTGGCTTTCAAATCCTGGCCTCATTCTCCCTGGAGAATGGGAATATTCTTTGCGTTATCTTTATGGAACTAGAGCTCGGTCTATCAGTCTGGGTGGAGGTCAACTTAATCTTGAGTCCCTACACTTACTTTTTCATGAACTCAGTGCATCCCCTACTGGGTCCAGACAAAGTTGGGGAGAGTTTGGGTTCCCGTGTTGCCTTCTCCACAAGGTCTTGCGGCTGTCCCTAGCGGCCTGAGCGGGGAGTAGTTTCTCCGAAGTTCTCATGTATTCTTGCGTCTCGTGAAGGCTTCGAAGGGTAAATCGATCACTGCTACCGAGTCGAAGTCCATTCGGAAGAGAAGGAGGGGCTTCAAACGCGTCTTCCCCGAGAGCCCGGCGCAGGCTGCCGCCGCTCGGCCGTCCTGTGAGTGTTCAGAGGGGCGGGCGGGGAGAGGGAGGAACCCCGGGTCCATCCGACCCCCCAGGGCGCACAGCCCTAGAGTCAGCACAGCTCGGGGAGGCTCCGGGCCGGTGCAGCTCAAGGTGGGGGAGCCGGGGCCTGGAGCACCTCCATCCTCCCCGTGCCCGGCCCGCGGCTCTTCCTTCCATCACAGTGGTTTCCTACAGTCCTTCTCACCTCCCCTCCGGGGCCCTCCCCGCAGGGGTCCCCGCCGTTCTGTGCCTGGGCCCCGGTGGGCCGCGCTCCCCTGGGGTCCGCCAAGGCGGTGCATCCTGCGTCCGTCAGCACGAGGGGAGGAGAGGGTGACTTTGGACCGCGGTTTCACAGGTGCGGATTGCGGCCGGCTGGCACAGCGGAGAGGCCCGTGGGGCCCGGGAGGAAGGGGTCAGGGAGCCCCAGCCCCGGCGCACTGGCAGGTCCGCCCCCGGTGGGTACTGACCCGGGGAGGACCGTGCCCCACGACTCGGCGCCTTCCCAAGGCCCTCCTCCGAAGGCGCGAGGCGGCGGGGAACCTGCTAAATACGGCGGTAACGGGCGGCTTCCCTGAGCCTTGCAGCTTTCTGAGTTTGTGAAACATTTGTCCAAGAGATGGTCATAGAGCCAGTACAGAGTTACTCTTGCTTTTGTTCTGTATTTACTAATGAATGTTATTTTCCAAATGAAAACAGTATTTATTGAAAAAGAACATATAAGGATGCAGCTTTCTTTCCAAAGACCAAGTCCACAGAGTCTTGTCCTTGCTTTGGCACTGATTCTGGGCATCGTGTCGCGCCCTCTTCCTCAGTTCTCCCTAGATTTGCTATTGTCAGCTTGCAGCGGCCGACGGAGCAGGTGCTGATATTCTCCTCTCCACCCCACCGCGGGCTGCAGCTTCATGTTTGGCGAGTTGAACTCTGAGAGAAGTGAAACTGACCGTGTGCCTCTGTGTAATCGTTTTGAAATCTCTGGAAACATGTACTTTTGATCTATTAAGTAGAACACACAAGACCTAGCCCCCAACAGGAAGTGACACACTTAAACTGTGTGTGGGAATATTTCTGGAAGGTTAATGCAGACGTTTTTCAGAGGTTGCCTTTGGGGTGAGGAGCTGAGGGCAAGGGTAGAAATAGTGTTTAAAATAGTTTTTTTTTTTCCCAGAAATAAAGCAAATGTACATTTTTAAAATATTATGCCATATTGATTAGTCTGACAATAACAGATAAAATAGAACAATAATAAGTTAACAAGTGTCAAGATTGTGCCTTATGACCTGTCTTAGTTACTTTTCTTTCATTGCTGAGATGAAATACCAAACACCCAAGGTTAAAGAAAGAAAGGCTTATTTAGCTCACAGTGTGTAGAGGTTTCAACCTGTGACTGTGGCAGGGTGGCACATGGCAGAGGGGCAACGGTTCATGGTGACAGAAGATGCCAAAGGTACCAAGAGCAAAGAGGGGGAACAAGCCTCTTTCTGCCCCTTCTGTCTTACTCAGACTGCTGGGATCAGGGCAGTGCCCGTCCAGTCAGTGGGCTGGTCCAGCAGTGGCCCAGCCTTTTTGCAGCACCCACAGTCCCAGCATTGAACCATGCATGAGTCACAAACTCTAGATTCAGCTCCCTGTGACAAAGCCCTGTCTGAAAGCTTTGGGGAGACAGCGGGACACGAACCATCACATGGCCCAGGCTGAATTCTCAGTGCCAGCTCTGGAGGTCAGCACGTCAGCAGTGGTTCTTCCTAGGTAATAAGATAAAGTGTTGATAACAGTTTTTCTCTTCCCCAAACTTCCTACTACACATGTGTTTCTAAGGTTAGAAAAGTTACAATAACTGCCCTTTGCTGTTGAGATACAGAGTTCTCTTTAGCTGCCATTTCTGCCTTGAGAAAATTAAAGCTTGAGAAGCAGCTGTGTCCGGCGGGGGAGAATGGGGGCGATCCACTTCGGCAGGTGTGTGAGGGAAGCAGGGGAGCGTTGAGAGGTCCGGGAATCTGTGGCGGAGACGGGTGGAGTTGTAGTTGGGCCAGAGACGATGAAAGGTTGGGTTCCGAACAAGAATCAGCAAAGTGAAACGAGAAGTGGTGACAGAAAAAAATCCGTGGAGGCAGGAGCTATTCACCATTTTTAAAATTGGTGAAGAGAAAGCGTGTAGGGAGTTGATCTATAAAAAGCAGCAATGAATTGGAGTTAGTTGGTATTTGTGGTAAAATGAGGGCTGCTGACATGGATGGAGAGAGCACTGCAGGGCCTCGGCAGGACTGTGAGTTCGTTCAGCAAGAGACGCGAGATGCCCCGCGTGCCACGTGACTGGTGCTGGGCGTGCACACCGGATGCCCGGGGGTCAGGTGTGAGCAGGGCCCGCAGAGGGTCGGGGAGCCTTGGAGTGGGTCCTCCCCCGAGAATGCGACTGCTGCCTTGGCCGCCCAGACCCAGAGCAGGGCACTGATCCACACGGGACGGGCAGAGCAAGGTGAGTCGTTTCGTTTTGTTTTGCTTCTTTGAGACAGGGTCACACTATGTGGTCTAGGCGGGGCTTGAACTCACAGTGTCCCCAGGCTGACCTGGAACTCCCGGTCCTCCTGCCTCAGCCCCAGGAGGCTGGGATTTCCAGCGTGTGCCACCACACTGGGCAAAGTAGATTAGCTTCATTTGGCCTTTTGGAAGGGGTCCTTCAACCTGTGTTTTGTTGTAAGATGAGATAACCGTGGAAGTATTGTCAGCCCTAAAGAGTGAGAGGCAAGAGTCCCTGTCACCAAGGACAGTGGTGAGTGTCTGAGGGCGCAATCAAAGTGTTGTCCCCTGGGTGACATTGGGTGTGACTCTCTGAGCTCCCTTCTACATCCGGAAAATGGGTTTATATTTACTTCCAAAGGTGTGCGACCACCTGGGTATGATGGCACACCCCTGTAGTCCCAGTTCTAGGCTGAGGCTGAGGCAGGAAGATTGTGGTGAGTTCAAGAGCAGCCTGGACTACATAGCAAGACCCTGTCTCAAAAAACTAAACTGAACCAAACGAAACCAAACCAGCAGCCACCCCCTCAAAGAAAACCAAAGGTGTGTGAGGCAGGAAAGATCGCTGTGAACGCTTCTTGAGTGTGTATGGTGAGGGGGGTGATGGAGTGAGTTTGACACTTACTTGAATCATACTTCGCCGTAGATTTATTGTGTCGAGAAGGATTTATCCTTCAATCGTCTGCCTCCAAGGCAATGCCGCCTTAGTTTTGTGACACTTTTTTTGGACCCATGTTTGAACTAACAGTTTTTTTTACTTCTCCCTGTAGCTTGACAAGGCAAAACTTTGCCTTTTGGTAGCAGTATTTTTGACCCATAAGTTTTCTAAATCTAGGGACCAGAGGTATAGCTCAGTGGCCTGGCAAGCCCAAGGTCCTGAGTTCTACTCCTGGTACACGAAAGATTTTTTTTTTTAGAAAGCTAAATCCTTTGGCCAGAACCTTCCTTGTTCATCTGAACATTTCTCTTACTGGGAAGTGTACGAAGGAAGGGTCTGAACATGGAGAAGTCTTTCCCAGAACTGTGTCTTTGACCCTGTGTGACAGGGTCGTGTCTCCTAAAGGAGCCCCATGGTGACTGGGGACACCTCCCTCTCTCACGGTGAGCGTGACGCTTGGGAAGGCCGTTCCCCCTCTGGTTCTGTCGGTAGGGACTCCTTCCTTCCCTTCCTTTCCTCCGTCCCTCCCTCCCTTTCTTCCTCCCTTCCTTTGATTGAAGCCAGGGCCTTTGCACTGAGCTCCATCCCTGACCTTTTCCAGTTGCTAAGTCCTGAGACAGGGTCAGCCCGCAGTGCTCAGGCTGGATGTGAGCATGTGAGCCGCCCACGCGTGCCTCCCCGGGGTGGGAGGTCAGGAGATCTTTCTTTCCTTTACCGAGTTTAGATGCTGCGTTTCCGCGCGGGAGAAGTGGGGGTGGCTCGGAGGCAGGGCAGCTGTGGAGAGGTTTCTCGGGGCTTCTGGGTGGATGAGAAGAGCAGGCTGATGTCCGGGTTAAGGACCCGTCCTGACTGCTGTCCCCGCTGTCCTGTCAGAGCCGGCGTCCAGGCCACCGTCCCCCCAGCTCTCCATCTGTTTTGGGTTAGAGGTCTGCCATAGACTATTTTTATTTTGCTTACTTGTTCTTTAAAAACCATTTGAAGCTTTAGACCCGGCAAGAGGAGGGCAGTGGACAAGCCGGCTCTGAGGGCACTGCACTGGCGGCAGCGTCTCCCCACCCCGTGGGGCCTCTGCACCCAGATCCGCTCAGGGTTCACCCCGCACCCTGCAGGGGCTGCACCCGTGCGTCTGTCCCCGGCCAAGGCGCTGCCACCACCCTGCAAGAGCCGCGGCCTGGCCTGGTTCCCCTGGGCCCACCGCGGCAGGGTCCCGCTTCCCACTACGAGGGATATGGAGCTATTGTTAAAAACTCCCCTGGGAGATTCCAGTGTGCGGCTAAGGTTAGAAATGTATCGACTTAATTAAAACCCCCTTCTCGGTGTACCTGTTTTATTGTGAAATACACAGAATGTAGGGTGACCATTTAACCCATGTTCAGTGGACAGCCCCGTGACCTCAGCTGCGTGTCGTGTGTCCTCCCATCCTCTTCCATCTCGGGACTCTTTCCTCTTCCCAGCCTGAAACTTTACTGCTCATTAAATCGTCCCCGCCATGGGGCCCTCCACTCACACCTGGCCACCACCGCCCTGCTTTCCAGTCGGAGGGACTGGACCTCGTAAGTGGCGCTTGTCCTTCTGTGTGTGGCTTCCTCCACGTCGCCTGTCTTCGGGGCTCACCCAAGCTGTAGCATATGACAACATGTCCTTCCTTTTCAAGGCAGATGAGTGTGCTTTTGTGTGGTGCCATGTCTGTAGGGCTCTCTTGCCTGCTCCTCTGTCTGTCGCTGGGCAGTGTTTTGAGGGCGTTAACACTGCCCAGCGACAGACAGAGGGACAGGGTTTTGAAGAGCGTGTTGGAGAACGCCTGGCAGGGGGAGGGTCTCTGAGTTCAGGGACACCTGGCTCGCGATGCAGGCCGCCGGGCTCTGTTCAGGTGACCTCCTGGGCGGCCGCGTCTTTCCTCCAGAGGGAAAAAGGGGCAGTGGGTATAGATCTATGTCATCTGTGGCAAAGCTGACTTCTTTGTCACCTCAGACAGTGGTCCAGTTTTTCATTTACATTCTGCATCACTTTTTAAGGAGTTTAGTGTTTCATTGGTGAGTTAAATAGCACTAAGTACATGGTTGACAAGTTGCCTTGAGTCGCTACCAATACTGATGTAAAACAAACGGGCTCCCTTCCTGGGATGTGGGGTTTTTAAAATAGACTCATACTTTAGTTTGTTTATCTGGTTCCTTCACATCTTAGTTGTGCGACCTTGGGCAAGGTATTAACGTGTTCTTTTATAAAATAAGGATAATAACTGTAATCAGAGTCAGATTGGTCTATGTAAAGTGGTTGGTGCACGGGAGGCTCTCCTGCGTTGTAGGCTGTTAAGATGCAGCATTGCCCATCAATTTCAGAGACATTTGGGTAATCCCAGCTGTCTTCAGAAGCTGCTTTTCACAATGAGTTCTCATTGTTTTACTGGACCTGACCCTTTTATTTGGCTGGCTTGGGCCTGGCGTCCTGAGGCCTCTAAAACAGGCCTTTGTTTTTGTTGTTTTTGTTTCTCTCTTTCATGGTGGGGGCTTGAGCCCAGGGCCTTTGTACTGAGCTATGTCCCCAGCCCTTTTTTATTTTAAAATAGAACCTTGCTAAATCACTTCATTGCCCAGGGTGGGCTCAAAATTTTGATCCTCCTACCTCAGCCTCCCAGAGTGCTGGGATTGCAGGCATGCCCCGCCAGGTCCTGCTAGAGCAGGGTTGTTAATCAGCGCGAACGGCAGCGGCAGGGGTGTGTGAGAGCCAGGGCTCTGGAGTCCCGGCCCCCCAAAGGGAAGGGGGAGCTACCTCCTGAGGTGAGTGGCCCTGGGTTTTACACCTTGCCAGATCTACCGAGTGAGAGGTGAAGCACGGATGCTGGAGAAGGCGGGCTTTGTTACGCTTTGGCGAAGGTGAATCCGGAGCTGGGAGGCCTACTGGGTTTGTTGTTATTGTTGTTGCTTTGAGACAGCGTCTTGCTATGCACTTCAGGCTGGCCTTGAGCTCACTGTGTAGCCCAGACTGGCCTCAGACTCAAGGCAATCCTTCTGCCTCTGCCTCTGGCTGGAGTTACACCCGGCACCCTGCTGATCTGGAAGGCTGATCATTCTTCCGCTGCCTGGTTAGAAGTGATCTGAGGATTACAAGATCAACTGTCTAACTCCATGGAACCAAGCTGTTATCTCTTAATGATTAGTTTGGAGCTTGTGCTAAGTATAATGTGTGGAGTTCCCAGGGTTACATACCAAAAAAAAAAACAAAAAAAAAAAAAAAAAGGTGGCCCTGCAGAAAAGCTAAATAATTCGTACTTCAGTGGAAAACACTGATGTTAACCTTGGGTCTCAGGTCTGTTTTCCTGGCTGCCTTGAACAGCCTGGGGACAGCACGCTGCTTTATATCTCGTGAGAGGAAGCAGGATCATGACAAGTGGCATTGTATGCACAGCTCTACATAGGGTAGACTAGGTTCCACGCTTGTTTGCATTTTAACCGCTGACAACTCCGATAACAAACCACCTGATGCTCACGCCAAATATCCGTTTGAGCACTTTTTATGAGTCGCCCAGTTCAAGCCTCCTCATGACCTTCTGTGGCCACGGCCGCTGTCGTTTACTGCCGCGCTGCTCTGGCTTCCTCTCCCGTGAACTGAGTGACTGCATGGCGAATGCCGCGCATCTAGCTCGGCCGGGCGGCGCAGAGCGCTGGGTGAGTGGCAGGGAGGCAAAGAGCAGGAAGCAGGGGCGGAGTTCGGAGTTGCACGCGTGTGGGGTCGATGAGCCTGGTGACTTGACCGCCACCAAAGGTGAGGCTGCTATAGACACCCAGAGGCCCCACCAGTCTCGCGGGGCTTGTTCCTTCCTCCTTAGCGCCAGCCTGATGGCGCTGCAGCAGGGCCGGCTCACCCGGCAGAACTGCTCAAGGGCCTCAAAACTCCCAGCACCCGGACCTACACTATTTTGGGAGATGGACTCGTCATTAAAATTTTATTGCTCGGTTTCCTTTTTCTTCTGCATGCTCTTTATTTACTATCTTCTGCTATGCATGAACTTTTGAAGTCTCAATAGCAAACAGCTGTTAACGTTGCCATTGGAGAACTGCATTCCCAGTTAAAATCAGCAGATTGGCTTTTAATGATATGGAAAAACGCTTATGTAATAAAGTGAAAAAGCAGGCCACTCTGCGGAGAAGTTAGAACTTTAATTGAGTGGGGGGACACCTGGAAGGAAGAGCGTGGAATTGTTCACAGTTGTTCTTGAGAGAACCGTGTTTCCTGTTCAGCAGGCTTTGTTTTTCCCAGGGAGAGCTGGGAAAAATCATCAAAAGACAAGAGCCTATCCGTTTTCCTATTGCTCCGTCTGCGTGTGAGAGCCGTTCTCTCCTGGCTGGGCGTGGCTTCCTGGGCCTGTGGGCGCTCAGGTAGCGCAGCCGATGCGCTGGGGTGGACGGCTGAGCTCCGCTCGCTGGCTGGCTGCTGCTGCCTTTACAGAAGCCTGGGGCTCCGGAAGCCCAGCCGTGGCCCCCAGGTTGGGGCTGTGCACCAGGCAGAAACGCGAGGCTTTGCTATGTGCTGGCGTCGGCACTTGGAGGATAGACAGAATTCGAACTGAAATTCTCAGGCAGCTCACTTCATGGGTTCAGTCCTGAGTGGGTTTTCCCATGCTCAGTGCCAATACTCACTCCTCTCTCTCTCTCTGTCTCTGTCTTTCCTCCGTCAAGTCACAAGCTTAGAGCATGTTTGCTGAGCCCCGGGTTTCCCTTCATCAGCGTCCAGTCGCATATCCAGGGAGCAGGATTTCCGTCAGCTGGCATGCCACCAGCAGGGGCCAAATTAGACATAATTGCACACGAGCTCAGTTTTAAAGTCTGTGGCTTAGAGTGCTCTGCGGAAGCATGCCAGGCCCACTGCTTTGTCCTCCCTGGGAACAGTGTGCCCCGGAAGAAGGGTTGCAGACCGAGACACCTAGGAAAGGGGCCTTCTGTTGATCGTGCCAGGACCGAGCTGTAAAGTGGGCCAGTTCCAGGCAGAGCGGGGCATCTGGTCACCCTGCCCTTGAGGGTGGACCTGTCTCTGCTCTGTCAGATGAGGTCCTTGTTCCTGAACATAGGCTTTGCAGCTGAAGTCGCAGCTGTTGGCCAGGATGCTGGCACTTTCCAGCAAAGGGAGGCAGGCTGGCTTTTCAGGAAGGCTGAGCTGAAGCTGGCAGTGGTGGGCATGCCTTGAAGGCTGTGGCTTGGGCCATTGTCCCTGTTCTCTGTTTTCCTTAGAGTCCCCAGCTCCTCTTTTTCTGTCCTCGAGGAAAGGGTCTGTGCACCCACTGACCATGCTAAGATGCAGCTCCTTTAAGACTTCGGGGGAGCTGGACAGGAGGCTTCAGGGAGCACTGTGGCCCCTTCCAGTGCCACACACACACACCCACCTGTTCACCACTTCATAAAAGGTAACGCAAGGCCTGCTTGCATGGGTAATGAGGGGGAAGTGAGGCCCCTGCTGCACCCCAGAGCCTGCTGTGTCCTTGGCTGTCACATGCTCAGTGCAGGCTGCTGTCTGAGCTGGAGGTGGAGTGGGAGACCCGTGAGGAAGGGGGCGCAGGCCGCTCCCAGAAAGTGTGTTGCTGAGGGGTGCTCCTGTGCCAGGGGCGGAGGCGCCTGACGGGATGGGGACACAGCAGCTGGGCTGGCGTTCCTGGCTGCGGGGGCTGACCAGTGCCTGGTAGGATGTTCAGCACCACTGTGGGCACACACCCTCCCCAGGTGCAGCAGCCAGCAGGACGGGACAGGGTCGGTGGGTGGACGTTTCCTTTTCACGGCTGTGGCTGGTCTGGCAAGCTCCCGCCTTCCACGTTCACAGCGCCCTTTCCTGGGCCAATGAGCACTTGTGCTGGGGTCCTGATTGGACATGGAATACCCCCCTTTCATGCCCTTCGGTTTTGGCTTTGAAATAAAGTGGGTTGAGCTCCCAGCTCTCTTTTCAAGAGTGCATGAATCCTGAGGTCTTACTGGTGGGAACAGGATTATGCTTTTCTCCACCCCTTAAAACTCTTTCTTCAAAGTGTTTACTATGCCTAGTGACACAGGTTTTTATTCGGCTAAAACTGTTCAGTTTCAAATGTGGGGTCTCCAGCAGCGCGCTGCCCGCTCTCTGCTCCCCTGTGTGGGTGGTCGGAGTGGTGAGGGGCGACTGCAGAGTCTGCTCCCGTGGCCTGAGCTGTGCCCTGGGCTCTGCACCCCGCAGGTGCAGTGAGCCTCGGGAGGACCAAATCCAGGCAGCGAGAGAGAAGCTGGTGCCTCCGTCCTTGGAGCGCGGGCAGCAGCAGGCTCTGGGCAGTCTGTCGGGCAGCAGGAGGACCAGTGCTTGTGGCCCTTGCCCAGGCTGGCCTGAGACAGATGGCCGCACCCCTTGAGTGGGCGTGGAAGGGGCAAGGCCAGCCTGTGAGGCCGCAGGTCACGCTGTGGGGGACTTGGAGCTGTCCGCGGGCTCCCTGGGTTTGACTGAGCAGAGGAGAGCCCCCCTCAGGGGCTCCGGCCCACCTTTGAGGTGCCAGGCCCTGGGGTGATGGGCAGCTGAGCTCCTGTTCTCCTAGCCTGGGCCCCTGCCAGGGCTGTGGACAGCGGAAAGAGCAGCCGCCCTGCCCTGTTCCCTGGGGCCTTGATTCCTGGGGGCTTGCAGATGCCTGGGAAGGGGAGGAGGGGAGCGGCGAGGAGCCCAGCTGCCCCTGCTCTGCGTTAGCCATTGGCTTTGGGTATCAGTCTGCAAGGGTCCTTCCTGATTAAGCTAACTTTTAAAATTAGAATTAACAGTCATCCTAGATAAAAAATACCTGAAATGAAAAATTGTAAAAATCTTTAATCTCATTACCCAGCTGTAGTCATTGCAGGCATGCCACGTGTGTCTCTCTCATTTTTATTCTTTCTGATATTTCTTTCTGTTCCTCTCTCTTCTTTTTAATCTCTTGGTCCATGTTAAAGTTTGTTCACACTCCTGTCTCCCTGGGGAAGGGTGTTATGGTAAATGAGTGCCGATCCTAATTTGTCGGAATTAGAAGACTGTTCTTCCAACAAAGTCTTCGTGGGAGACTGAAGTCCACAGAGCCTGAATCTTAAACCCATGGTCAGGAAGGATTTGCATTTGAATATCTTTGCTTCAGTGGAGAAAAAAGAACAATGTGCACACAACACACACACACACACACACACACACACAATTCCTTTTGTAGAGGGTGTTAGCATATACTTCAGTTCTCTCACGCTGTCCCTTTAGGGAGCTGTCTCTAGTTGATGGGTGGAGACAGGAGTCAGAGTGGTTTCAAGACTAATTTGAAGTTCTAGTGTAGATCTCCAAGTCTTGAACTCAGCTTTATGGCCAGAGTGATAGGATTTGAGTGAGAGAAATGTGACTGCCAGACTTGTGTACTAAGTTATACGGTGTTGCTTGGAAAATCAGCCCAAGCATCTTTTCATGCTCCTAGATTCTGTGTCAGGAGCTCAGACTGTGTCAGTGGGGGTGGCTGTGTTTCTGCTCCTCCACTTGCTGAAGCCATTGATGCCCTCGGCTGGGAAGACTCAAGCTGTTCGGGGCTGGCATTCCCTGGAGGTTTCCTGTGTGCGCCCCTGCCTGGGCTGGGATCACTCGAAGGCTGCCTCTCCCTGTGGCCTCTGCAGTGGGGCTTGGGCATCTCCCAGCGTGGCACTGGCTTCCAAAGAGGGGCCTCCAAGAGCTCCAGGCGGGGAGAGCAGTGTTCAGGGGACGGAGCAGTGCCGCCTGGAGCCTTGTGGCCTGGCTTTGGGCATCATGTGACATCGTTTCTGCCACCCTCTACTGGTGGAAGCCATTGCAGGTCTGCCCCAGTCAAGGATTCCTTTCGCTGTTGGTGCCCGCTTCTCAGGGGAAGGGGGCAAAGAATTTGCAGCCACTGAAGGCAGTGACAACAGCAAAAACAAGCGGCACACAACCTCCCCAACCCACACTGACTCGACAGGAAATACCTGGAGCTTAAATCAGCAAAGCTGCGAGTTAGTTGTAAACAGAATGAATTATGAGCTGTGTATATCGTGAAGGATTGATGAAAAAAGTCGAAGTGGGCGAAAAAATTGAAATTAACCGAAATGCCTAGCAGTTGAGGACCAGCTTAGTAAATGACCACAGTGCAGCCTGGAGTGAGGCAGCTCATGCTTATGGTTATGGGGAACATCTATTACGTGGTAAGATTACTTACAGGAAAACATGCATGCAATGATCCGCTAGTGTTTTTAATGTAACATATGCATGCATTTGTAAAAATTTAGGAAATCATCCTGAAAGAACTGTACCAAACTGTGAGTGGGAAATTGAGGGGGTTAAGAGTAGCACTGAGGTGCTGGGTGAGGAATGAAGAATTTATTTTTCATGCGTAGCTCTCTACTGTGTGTATTTTTTAAATGAATTAAGTATTCCTATATTGCTCTTACGATGAGTTATCATGTATGGGTTTAACTTTTAAAATATTTTAAAGTTAGTTTGGTTACTTTATAAAAATTTAAAGTATGCCTATGAAAATATACATTTTATCTTAAGTAGACGATGTTTTGTATTAAATATGGGTGAGTGGGCGTGGTCCAGGAAGGCCCTAGGCTGTTTATAATGCATGCAGTTGCCAGAGACTAAAGATGTGGGTCTTCTTGGTGGGGTTTGCTTGCTTTCTGCTTCCCCAGCCTCCTTGCGCACGGCAGTACGGTTCTCGGAGTGAGTGGTGATTCCAAATGGTCTTCTGGGGCTGGGGATTTAGCTCAGTGGTACAAGTGCCTGCCTGGCAAGTGCGAGGCTGTGAGTTCGATCCCCGGTACCAAAAACAAAACAGCAAGCCAACAAAACAAAAAATGGTCTTCTGATAATGCCTTTAGTGGAAGTTAAGAGTAGACGTATTCATAATGTTTTGAACTGTTAAGGTTTGTAGAATCTACCAAATGAAATTAACTGTCTTCATATAATCAAATTGGGGAAATTCAGTGTCATCAGAAAAGATTTAACCAGAAACAAATCAGTGTGTTTGTGAGTGAATATTCTTAGTGGGGTTTCGGAGTACCCTGTACCCCATAAGGTACTGGAACAGTGGGAGCTGGGTTAGAGACCCACATCTGTATTTTAAAGGTACCAGCCTGTCTTGGTTACTTTTCATTCGTTGCTGAGACAAAATATCTGATGCTCAAAATTAGGGAAGGAAAGGTTTATTTCTTACTGTTTCTTGGGAGTTTCAGTCCATACTTAGTTGGCTGCAAGGCAGCATGGTGTAGTGGGGCCACCATTCATGGTGACTGCAAGCAGCAAGGCACGCTGGTGAGAGAGAGGGCAGAAGCGCAAAAGGAAGTTCCGCCTTCCCTTACACTGTATCTCAGCTCCGCCTCTGGGTGGGTGCAGTGTTCATATCACCAATCCCGGCACTAGACAACAAACCGAACTCAAGCAAGCGCCGAACTTAGCCCTATCAAAAGTATATGAGGACCTGGGGGGACATAGCATATCACCCAATGCATTCCACCCCTGGACCCCCAAGGACACATGTACATTCTTAATACAAAAGACATTTAGTCCATCTCCAAGAGTTGCCAAAGTCCTAACAATTTCAGCATTGCTGAAAAGTCCAGGTCCCAAATCTCCTCTGAGATCTATGGCAAACTCTTAACTGTAACCCCCTTTACAAACAAAAACAAGGCTAAGCACTTCCAACATATACAGGCACAAGATAAACATTACCATTCCAAAAGTTACAGACAGGGGAATACAAAGCATTGGAACCAAAGCAAGTCCAAAATCCAGCAGGGCAAACATTAAGTCCTGGAGTTCTTTGCTCAGCATCTGAAGCAATCTGGTTGCAAGCTGCAAAAGCCTTGAGCGATTCCACCCTGTGGCACTTTCAGGGGTCTTAACTTACACAGCTTTCCTTGGATGATCCATGTTCCTTGGCTTCACCCTTACATCTTTACATATTGCTCTCTGCAGGCGAGGCAGAAGCTGCCTTAGCCTTTTCTTGTACTTAAAACCAGTGCCACGAGGATGCTGCCAAGGTCTGCTGTAGGCTGGAGCAGTAGCCAGGCTTTCCTCTCTCTTGGCTGTAGTGGTCGACTGTCCAGATTGCTGAGCTCTCTGAACCTGATTGTGAGGAACAGCTTCTCTATGTCATCACTATTCTGGAATCTGGCGTGGCCACCTCCATTTTGGGACCTGGTGCAGCTCTGATCCTTTTGAAACCTCCTGTGCCTCTGCCGCCACTCTGGGACAGGGCACTCTGCAGCCTTTTTCTCTGAGCAAACTCTTTCACTTTTGAAGGCCTGAGGCTGCAAAGGGTGGAGGCCTGCTGCTTCCTGGGATGCCCCCAGACCATCTGTTTTATTCTTTTGTTCCTTCTCAGCAATCAAGGTCTTAGCTCCATCTTTAAAATCCACAGCTTCCTGGCCAAACTCACATTTTAAATCACCATGCTGGGCTCCTTGCTCTTTATTTGCAACATAAATCTGGCTAAGAGCCTCCAACAAAAGCCAGGCCACCATTTCAACACTATATTGCCTGGAAATTTCTCTCTGCAGATTAATTAGTCCTTTGCCCTTAATCTCAGTCTCAGGCAAAGTCTCCGGGCACAGGCAGAATGCAGACAAACTTTCTGCCAAGCCGTAATACACATCGTGTAGAGTCCAACAACTAATGCAGTCCTTCTTCCCAGCAGAAACCTCCCAAGCCTGGTCTTCACCAGCAGGCTTTTTATCAGCCTTCTGGTCTCCTGAGCTCTGACCAGAGTCTCCCATACAAAATAGTCTAAGCTGTTCCAACTCTATGCATTCAGGCAACATCTCTGAACCTTTCCAGACTCTTTCCACAAGAGCCTGGTTTTTATCGGCAGGCTTTTCGTCAGCCTTCTGGTCTTCTGAGCTCTGACCAGAATCTCCCATACAGAATAGCCTAAGCTTTTCCAGCTCTAGGCGTGTAGGTGACATCACTGACCTTTCCAAACTTTTCCCACAAGCCATTTCCAAAGCCTCTTAAACCACATGGTCAGGAATAGTCACAACAATGACCCCACTCCTGGTACCAGATTCTGTCTTAGTTACTTTTTGTTTGTTGCCGAGACAAAATACCTGATGCCCAAAATTAGGGAAGGAAAGGTTTATTTCTTACAGTTTCTCAGGAGTTTCAGTCCATACTTAGTTGGCTCTAAGGCAGCATGGTGTAGTGGGGCTGCTGTTCATGGTGACTGCAAGCAGCAAGGCCCACTGAGAGAGAGGGCAGAAGCACAAGAGGAAGACCCGCCTTTCCTTACACTGTATCTCAGCTCCATCCCTGGGCAGGTGCAGCACTCACATCACCAATCCCGGTGCTAGACAACAAACTGAACACAAGCAAGTGCCAGACTTAGCCCCATCAAAAGTATATGAGGACTTGGGGGGACATAGCATATCACCTAATACACAGCCCTCTGCTTGTTTCCTGTGTTTGTAGCAACCTGGTCACATCTCATTTTTCAAACAGTTCCATTGTTTAAATAGTCATAATAAGATCTTGTAAGAGTAGCTCACCCCGTGCCAGGGACTGAGCTATGCTTTGCCCTGACCAAGAATTAGCTGGCTATTTCCTGTCCTTGTGGGATTTACCATTGGACAGGATGGACAGAAGCATAAAATAGGTGATTATCAGGGTTTGGCTCATTCCGTTTGTCCTTTTGGATCCACCGTGACAATTGTGGATCCCTGCAGGTTTCTGGGCCTTTGGCTTTGCAAGGAGAAATGAGGCTCGTCCCCTCTGCACGCTGCAGGGCCCCCCCAGGGCGGCCTTCTCCTTTAGCTGTCGCTGGATTCTGGTAACGAACCCCTGGTCCTGTCCCTTCAGACCTGGGGAGGAGGTTCTCACTGGTTGCCCTTAGTGTCCTCACGTCTTTGTGGGTAGTTTGCTTGAAACTCTTTTCAGCCATCCTGTGGGGGTACCCGCTTCTGTCCTCCCTCCACCTGCCTGCTCGGGTCGCCTCCCAGTCTTTACAGAAGAGGAAACTGAGGCTTAGAGCCTCGTCACTGTGGGATGCAGTCAGCAGGCAGCTTTCAGGCTCTTGAGCACAGCAAGCAGTGAGTGGCAGGTGTCCTCCCAAGGGTGAGCGGGAAGCTGCTACATTTATTGAAGATGACGAGAAGGTCGCGAGCCCAGGGGCTTGCAACACGCATGGCTGCCCCAGAATTCACTCTGACCTTAGTGACGTGAATGAGATGCAGTGCATTTTCAGGAATCTTTGGTAAGGTTTGAGCAGGGCGAAGGCAGCTGAAGGTCAGGCCAGGGGACGCAACTGGCTTGTGCTCCCACCTTCAAGGACTTCCTGGATTTTATTACGCGCTTCTCCTCCTCTCCTGGGTCTCTACTCAGATGCATGGGGAGGAGTGACTCCTCGGCACCGGGGTTCCTCCTCGGTAGGGGGAGCCTGTGGCGGGAAGTCACCCCCGCATTGCCCACCGCTGCAGGGGACAGCAGTGCACGCAGGGGCAGCGTCGTCTCCTTGCCGTGAATAAGTGGGATTGGGGTGCAGGT
Source organism: Dasyprocta punctata (assembly GCA_004363535.1). NCBI lineage: Eukaryota > Metazoa > Chordata > Mammalia > Rodentia > Dasyproctidae > Dasyprocta > Dasyprocta punctata. Next base: position 10,129 of record RJWM01014627.1, on the reverse strand, counting down.
GGGGTGCTCACCCTCACTGTTGTACCTGCGCTAGGGCGCTGTGTGTCATTACTGGGATTGGAATCCGGGTATTTTATGGCCAAGCCTGCTTCCTCACCTTGGTGGCTTTCTGTTTGCCTGTCTTACCTGACCCATCCCCACCATCCTTTTCAAACCGCAGCACAGTCTGAGGGAAACGTCTCTAACCCGTGACACAGAACTGTGAGGTCCTGAGGCCAGAACACAGGCTAGTCTTAAATATGTAAATATGCCACGTCCCGATTGGCAGTTACGGTAGTTTATATTTTTTCATGTTACTTTCTTTTGGATTTGCTACCGGAATCATTTTATGAGCCAGGAAGGACAAAACGACATAACAAAGGAATCCGACCTTCAGCGGGACCCCTTGCTCTGCAGGTGTGGCTGAGCTTGACTGCTAGTTGTTTGCAAGCATCTGACCTATCTTGGCGGATGGAGCTTAAGCTTAGGTGTGTATCTGCTGTCCGTCTATTTAGGTGTTTCGAGAGAGGATCTCTTGTGTAGTCCAGGCTGGTTTCAACCTCGGATTTGCCGTCCTCCTGCCTCAGCCTCTTGAGCGCTAGATTACAGGTGCATTCCACCAGGCCCTGCTGAGAATATTTAAGAGAAGTGCCCCAGCCAGGCGTGGTGGTGTATGTCTAGACTCCCAGCTGCTGTGCGGGGGAGGGAGAGGCTGAGGCAGGACGATCTGAGTTTGAGTGCAGCCCTGACAACATAGCAAGATGTACCTGAGTAGAAGGGCGTTCCAGGAGAAGGTGCACTGTGTGATCGCCAGGTTGGAATGGACATCACTGCTGGGGACTATTTTGAAGGACAGAGGGTTTATTTCTGTGTGTCTTCCCTTGGCTGATAAATACCAGAACTTGCTCATGTAACCTGAGTCTCACCTCAGTGTGCACTGATGGGGTATCCATTTCTATGACCTGCAGAAGAACTCACAGGCTGCTAGCAGGGTGGTGCGTGAGGCGTGTTGCCCAGGGGAGATTGGGGGGGGGGTTGGAGGTTGAACCCAGGACACTTGCACTGAGCTACACCCCAAACCCTTTTTATTTACTTATTTTTATTTTTATTTTTTAATTTATTTAAGCAAAAAATAAAGACACATATAACAAAGACAAAAAGCAAAAGAGACAAACAAATGACTACAGTAAATACACAACAGTAACATTGCAGGTTTACAAAACAGGATGATAGAAACTTGACAATGGTTGCAATATTGCGTATGGTTATCTTTAAAATGGTTGTTTACATTAACAGATATAGACATGTAAAATTGATCTAATCATATAAGTATTAATTGTTCTTTCTCAGTAACGAATACATTCAGCAGTGTGTTCGTTTTAGTTATCTTACATATACATATATACAGATTTATATCTTTTCCTTTTCCCTTCCCTCTTTCCCCCTTTTCCCTTCCCAATTACTTTTGCTCTTCGAGCTGTTTTTTACCCTTACATAGTATTTATTATAGATTTTGAATCATATATACCTTTTCAGTTTCTTACACTAGAGAGACAATATGGTATTTATACATGGGCCCAAACCCTTTTTAAAAATTTTTTTTTTTAAATTTTGAGTCAGGATCTCACTGAGATGCTAAGTTGCCCAAGCTGGACTTGAACTTGCAGTCTTCCTGCCTCAGCCTCCCAGAGTGCTGGAATTTCAGGCATGTGTGACTCTTGGACTGGAGCTGTCTTCTGATCAGAGTTCGAGGCCACATAGCCTCAGGGTTGAGAGCCCAGTCCTGGAGCCATGCTGACCTGTGCCGCTCCACACCCCACAGGCGCTCTGCACTGTGCTGCCCACATTTGAGAAGTGGAAATAACAGGACCCACTGTGCTTGCGAGGGTTAAGCTAGTTCTGCAAAAGCTCACTCGTTCACAGCAGGTGCTCAGGAGTGAGGAGCCTGCTTTCGGTTTTGTGCGGCTGGGGACTGAACCCAGGGCCTTTGCACTGAGCCACATCCCAGCCCTTTTTTCTTTTTTCTTTTGAGGCTGGGCCTGGCTCAGTTGCCCAGCCTGTGGTTTTCATTGCTGTCCTCCTCCTCACAGTCCTTGTCTCCCTGGACGCTGCCTCCCTTTGGGGAGCCCCCCCCCCCATGTCAGTGAAACTTCCCACCTTGGAAAGCACAGACTCTGACTCCCCAGAATACCTGCTCTTCATGAAGTCGTGTCTGCTGTGGGATCTGAGACAAAGAGCCCAAGGCGCAGCAAGGGAGGAGGAGCCCGGAGTGTGTGCTGGAGAGAACTGACCAGCGCATCGGCCAGCGACCCTTCGCTGCTCAGTCTCTGCCCCTCGTGTGTCCGTCCTCCGTGTTGCCTGTTACCTCTCTGCCTGCCGGTGGCCTTGGGCTGGGCTGGGCTGGCACATCCCTCTTGCCGTCAGAGGTGTAGAAGTTAACAGTGTTAAAGAAATGGTGCTTTGGGCCAGGCATGGCGACCCACGCCTGTGATTCCAGCACTCTGGGAGGCTGAGCAAGGAGGATCGCAAGTTTGAGCCCAGCCTGGGTGCAGTCTCAAGACTTAGCAAGACCCAGTCTCAGAATAAAAAATTAAAAAGTGATAAGGGCTGGGGAGGTAGCTCAGTGTGAAGGCCCAGGGCTCAATTCCCAGTATCAAAACAAAAAGAAGAGGAAAAAACTAATGTTGCCTTGCTATTGTAGTCAGGGGTTACAAGGAGAACAATTACATACAGGGTACAGAATTTGTAATATTATTTTATGATGGTCACTCAGAGTTAAACACAAGAAGGTGCAGGAAATATGTCAACACTAAACACCTAGAAAGTTCAGCCAAGGGCCTGGATCCCACAGCAGTGTCCTGCATGAGTCCAGCTGAAAACCTACAGCCCATAACAATGCCTCCCACGAGTCCAGCTGGAGTCCTAGAGCCCATGACAATGACCCATGCCAGTCTGTTTCATGGATCTGCGCTGGGAAGGCCCAGAGGTCAGCAGCAGAAGCCAGAAAGTCTATGGGGTGAAGGATCCATGTCAGCAGGCCGAGGGGTTCTGTGCTGGAGCAACATTCAAAAATAAGGACCAGAGCTACCCTGAAAAGCACCACAGCCATCCTCAGTGACAGTAACGTCCCGAGCTCCTCTGATGATGAGAACAGTCGAGTACAGGTCAGGAAGCCAGCGTGACAAGCTTCTCCAGGAGATTGAACAGCACACATCTTCCCCTCCGGAGCCAGGAAGCAATGCTCAGCGTAAGGACCAGAGCTCCCCCAGGGTGAACCGCAGCCACTCTCAGCGACAACAAGGTTCTGAGCTCCTCCGATGATAACAGCCGAGTTCGTATCAGGGAAGCCAGCATGACAGACTCGTCCAGGAGAACCAATGGCTCCAAACAGCAAGCCTTAGGAGAACCCACAATGCCTCACTGTACCTCTCCGGGTCTCCTTTCATGCTGGCAACTGTCCTCAGGCGGGCCATCTACACTCAGCACCGTGCTGATTTAGCTCATCTCAGGGGGTGTTTAGAGCCGGGGTGTGGAGTGGGAGCCCCAGAATCAGGCCCACAGCAGTAGCAGACCGCCGAGCTCTCTCTCAGTAACGCTGCCTGCCCCGCTGGCGAGGGAGGGGCCGCAGCGGGAGCGAGGAACTATGAGGACCTGGGGCCAGGTCTGAGTCACTCATAGATGGCGCAGTTGTGTTCGTATCTTGAAGACCCCTGCCTCCAGGCGAGAGCTCACTATCAGGTTGTCTAAAGCCCTTGGAGAAGGTGCGGGGAGGTGTAACAGCTGACCGAGGCCTGGCACCCTGGTGCCTACCAGGAGTCCCAGCTACTCAGCAAGCTGAGGCAGGAGGATCGCAGGTTTCCAGCCAGCCTGAGAAACTTACGGAGACCCTGACTCAAAATAAAACCAAGGGCTGGGACACAGCGCAGTAGTAGAGGTTCAAGTCTCAATACTCCCCCCACCCCCGTCATACACACAGAAGAGCGGATTGGGCTGTAAGGATTCCTCTGATGATATATCTATGGTATGTCTTACTTTTTAAAAATAGAAGGTGTTACGATTATTTTCTTTTTGTCCTTTCAGTTAATATGGAAATCTATGGCGTCCTTCAGGAGAGGCCTTTCACACTTCTAGGAGCGGTCAGATCTCATTTCTTTGAATGGAAAAGCTATCACAGTAGTAAAACTAGGTTGTAACGTTTATAATCATGGGCGTAGTACAGTTTATGAATGGACTTAACCCCGAAGAAGAGCGGTAGTGGGGAATAAGTAAGCTGTGTGTGCCATGGGGAGCAAAGGGAAGCCCCAGGCTGAGCTGCGGGCAAGTGTGGACACACCTGGCCACATAGCCACTGTTTACTGTCCGGGTCCCACACGGAGGGCGCAGGCAGCCCGGTCACAGCTCAGCTGACCCCCCCCCGCCGCCGCATCTCCTCAGCTCATCCGGGCATGTGACCGCAGGGACGATGACGGCTTTTGTTGTGCCCCAGTCTCCGCAGACACGCAGCAGGAGCACCCACAAGTCTTCTCGTCTCCTCGTGGAGAATCACTTCTGCATGGGCTGACAGAGCTCACCCCACCGGCCGGCGGGGTCCCTGGCTGGCGTGAGAGCGCGCATACTCAACACTCCCCAGCCTGCGCTCCTTAGAGAAGCTCGTCCTGATAGCCTAGTTATCTGGCCTGTGAAGTGGGTGGGGGCAAAGGTCCCCCTGGATCTGGGGACCTCATCCATTGGCGCCGTCTGGGAGCACAGAGAGGGGCGCGCAGTGAGGCCAGGCCTTAGAATCACAAGCGGCCCTCGGGCCGGCAGGTCTTAGCTCCCTAGGTAGATTTCCGCTTCTCTAAAAGGGAGGTCTCCAGCTGGGCTGTCGGGAAGGTCAGGAGCTCCAGGTCAGGCCACACGGGACAGGGCAGGTCACACCAGAGAGGCACCCCAGGATCTGTCGAAGAGCAGGGGCTCAGCTGTGACGGCTGTGATCAGTCATGTTCTAGCTGGTTTTATGAGACACTTATATAAAATTTCAGTGCTTTCTTGACACTATTTCAAAGCCACAGTGATTTTTTCCCCTTATAATTTGAATGCAGGAGGATTGAATATAAATCCACAAATCTAAACTGACGGAAATGACTGAGGGAGAAGGGAAGGCTCTCCCTTCAGTAGTGGAAGGGGTGATGGATTTATAGAATCAATAGATGCAAACTTGCGGGGAAAAGAGTATTTATATAGTTTCCAGAGATCTCCCCACAAGCAAGTTGAGTGCTGTGTGCTCAAGTGCGAAGATGGATCGCATCGCCGCCACCTGGAGCTCACTTCAATAACGTGCGTTGCATCAGATGGATCTAAATTTATGGGTGTTCGGCGATGAAGTCACTGGTTGGAAATCCTCGAAAACATAAGACCAAGAAAGATAAAAGCCAACAAACAGTTCCATATATAGGGGAGCTAGAGACCATGAGAGCTAAATGCAGGGGGCAGACAGAAAGCTAGAAGCCCTGGGTGTGGTGGTACATACCTTTGATCACAGCAGTCTGGGAGGCTGAGGCAGGAGAATTACAAGTTTGAGCGCAACATGGGCAATTTATGGGGATCCTGTCTCAAAAGATAAAATAGGCTGGGGATGTAACTCAGTGTAAGGGCCCTGGACTCAATCTCCAGTACTGAAAAAATATATATATTTATGTATATAACATGTACTTTTCAGGAATACAAGGTATGAATATAGGAGATATAAGAAAGCAAACTTTCGTCTCCTCTGGGGTAATTGAACAGTAGTTCTATCTTGAAAAGAGAATCAGACCAGAGGGCTGCTGTTTCTAATTTGAAACCCTGGCTCTGTGACACAGAGCACAGCAGGTGAGCTTGGTGTGCGGTGTCGGTGTGCTGAGCCCGGGGTTTTGGTGAATACCTCGTGTAGTGGTCTGATGCTCCAGATCTCTGGACTCTCCCGGGGGCGTGGGCAACCGGGTGCGCCCTGCGTCGGTGCCGGGGTGGGGGGGTCCTCCAGGGCTCCCTGTGGAGCTGGTGCCAGCCTTGGTCTTGGCCCTGCTGTGTGACTCTGTAGTCCAGAAGACGAGGGTGAGGACAGAGCTGCCTCAGGGGGCTGTGGAGAAGACCAAAGAGACGGACATTTGCAAAGACGTTAGGACAGGATCTGACGTAAGTGCTACGTGTTTCAAAATTGCAATAAAATAGACGTAGCGTGAAGTTTGCCGTTGTGACCCGTTTTAAGTATATAGCATGAAATACATGGACATTGAGCAACAAGGCTGATTCCCGGCCTCCCCGCCCCGCCCCTGATGACCTCTCTTCCACTTTGCCTCTGAATCTGACTACTCCAAGGGTCCTGCCCGCACTCATGTGTTGTTTATCCTTTCGTGATTGGCTTGTTTCACTAAGAGTAGTGTCCTCCAGGTTCACCCATGACACAGCCGTGTGTCAGAATTCCCTTCCTTTTAAGGCTAAGTACTGTTCTATTATACGTCTACATTGCCCTTTGCTTATCTACCTGTCTGCCGACCCTTGCATTGCTTTCCGTGTTTATTGTGAATGCTGCTGCTCAGGTCTGCAAACACCTACTGGAGCTCTTGCTTTCAGTTCTTTCGGGTCTCTATCCAGAAGAGGACTCGTCAGGTCCTGTGACAGTTTTGCATTTCACTTTTTAAGGGATTGCTATATTCCTGCAGGGCTGTACCATTTTATATTCCTGTCAAAAGCACTGTGTTCCAATTTTTCCACATCCTCACCCAACAATTGTTATTTCCTGCTTTTCTATGTAAGCAGTCTTACACGTAACATTGGCAGAATTGATCTAACAACCCCTAATCTAATGATATTTAGTGTCTGCTGAGTTATTACCTTGATCTGTTTAAAGGGAGAAAAGGGCGTAGACTCTTGACTCCAGGAGCTCTGGGGCCCCCAGGTTAATGGGATACTAGGTAATCGATGTTCACCAGCACAGCCTGTACCCGAAGCCTTCTTGTGTGTCGGCTGCACGCCTCTCACCAGGCCCGCGGCACTCTGCTTTTAAGGAGAAAGGCAAATGATGAGGAGTAAACTCGTGACGAATTGATCGAGGACTGAACTCTTTGGTTTATGCTGGCATGTGTAACAAATGGGTTTGCTTGGTTTTATCTACCAAACAGGAGTAAACCAAGGGCAGAGCTCTCCGTCATGCTGTGTGCTCTCCAGCTTGGATAAAGAACACACTCGGAGTATCCAGCACCAGGCAGCTCGTGTCTGGGGGGCAAAAAGAAGCAGTGTGCAAAAGACAAGTGGAAGGAGAAAATTCTGGTTCCTCTTCACTTGCGTTTTTCCTTCTTAGCACGCTTCCTCGCCCAGCGCCAGGGGCAGGGAGGCTGGCAGTGCGTGAAGAGGGCAGCGACTGTTCCTGGGCAGGTTCTAGGGAGCCCCTAGGGTGCAAGACGGGGTCAAGGGGCTGGAAGGAACACCCCAGAGGGCCACCTCCTGCTGAACTCAGTGGCCACCGCACGCCACAGCCTCCCGAGAGTGGGCCTTGCCCCACCCATCCAGGCCCTGGTGGGGTGCAGCGCGTGGGGCCGCGTGGCACATCCTCTCACAGTGCAGGCTCCCTGAGCTTGTGAGTGTGAACCCCTGCTGTGTTAGGTACTGAAACACGGGCGAGTTGTGGAGTAGAACACGAATGGACGACGAGCTGGCTCCTAGCCGGCAACGTCGTGGTGGAAGAGGGTGGGGAGCAGGGCTGCTCGGGTCACGGCGGCCGGGAAGCAGATCCCAGGACTGTGGACCACGTGTGGTGCCCAAGACCACAACACCACAGCCCACCCAGGTACACTCCAGGGTGTATTTTAGTATTGTCCTTGGCATTTCTGAATCCCGTGAAGCTGACCCATCAGGATCAATAGTAGCAGTGTGTAAGTTAATAGTGATGATGGTAATTTGTGTTGGTGACTTAACAATTGATATCTCATCCACTCTACATGGTCCCGACACCGAGGGATGTGTTCGATGTGCCTGATGAACTGTGTTGGAAGACCTTTTGCCAATGGACTGAGACTGTCCAGGCCCTTGTTTCGGAGCTGTCCCGATTGCCTCAGTGTCCTCTGACAGCTGTACCCTTCGTGCCTGGACGCAGTGGAAACATCCCAGGCCGTCTTCCTGCTCCTCTTGTCAGGACGCTGGGCTCCTTTGGGAAGCCTGGGGAGGGGCGGCCCCAATGTAGGCGTTTTCATAGAACAGAGACTGAAAGCTGAGAAACACAACCAAGATAAGGAGCAAATGTGTCCTGACACTGTGTACCTAAGATTGAAAATCAATATTAGAAAATCAGTAGCTTTCCTATACCAGGAAGTAGCTGAGAAAGAATGAACTAGCTGAGAAAGAAGTCAGGAGAATAATTCTAAAACTCCTGTGGTGGCACAGAAGACTGAGAATAAACAAAGCAATCTGAGCAAAAATAGTAAGATTGGAGGCATTGTAATACCCAATGTCAAATTATACTGCAAAGCCCTAGTAACAAAAACAGCATGGTGCTGGCACAAAAATAGACATGTGGACCAACAGAGGAGAATGTAGGACATAAACCTATGTAATTACAGCCATCTGAATCTTGACAAAAGATGAACAAAAATATGTCAGAGAAAAGACAGTCTCTGTAACCAGTGGTGCAGGAAAGCTAGTTATCCATGTGCAGGAGGCTGAAACTCGATTTCCCACCCTGTGTAAAAACCAGTTCAAAATGGATCAAAGACCTAAGGTAAAGACCTGAAACTTTGAAACTACTAGAAGAAACTTAAGGCAAACATTTAAAGCCATTGGCACAAGTCTTGACTCCTCTAGTACAGGAAATAATAGCAAGAATCGACACATGAAACCACATCAATTAAAAACTTCCTGCAGAGCAAGGGAAAGAACTAACAGAGTAAAGAGATAGCCTGCAGGGTAGGAGGAAATCTTGTCTGCTGCTCTTCCAATGGAGGACTAATATCTAAAACAAAAAACTCAAAAAAATGGCCCAATCAATAAATGGGCAAATGAATTGAATAGACACTTAAACAAAAAGTACAAATGGCCATTATGTACGTACAAAAATGATCAACATCTTTAGGCACAGGGGAAATGCAAATCAAAACTACATTGAGATTTATCATCAAGAATACAAAAAGTAATAAATGTAAGGATGTGGAGAGAAAAGAGCCCTTCTACACTGCTGGTGAGAAGGTGAATTAGTACAGCTACTGCGGAAGTCAGTGTAGAGCTTCTCAAAGTCTACAGCTAGGACTGCGCTGCGAAGCAACTCTACCGCTCCTTGGTGTCTCTGAAGGAAATAATGTCAGCTCGCTGGAGGGGCACCTGCAGGCTCATGCCCCTCGCAGCCCAGGTCAGCATAGCCAGGACAGGAGCCAGCCTAGCGACGCATCGACAGACAAACAGATGAAGCATGGAGTATTATTCAGCTGTACAGAAAAATGAAATTATGTTGTTTGCAGGAAAATGGACGGAACTGGAGATCATTGTGTTAAAGCAAAGTAAAACTAGAGCCAGAAAGTATTGCATGTTTTCTTTATTATGCAGAGGAAAAAAGATGGCATGAAAGTGGAAAGGAGACGGTGGTATTATCAGACAAGAGGAAGGGAATGGATGGAGGGGGAGGTGTTAGGGGAAATGGATATGTTAAAATACAACATACATATCTATAAAATGCCATAATGAAACCTAATATTTTATAAAACTAATAGGCACTGAGCCAAATTTGAAAAGAAATATGTGTACCATTTCTTTGTACTTCATTTTTTTTTTAAGACAATCTTGCTATATTGCCCAGGTTGACCTCTAACTCAAGTGATCCTCCTGGCTCGGCCTCCTGAAGCAACTGGGGCTACAGGCATGAACATCTATCTGAGCCTGGATAACTTTAAGAGCATGGCTTATTGTTTGTCTCCACATATGTTTCCCCACTCAGCTCCCTTATTTTCCTCTCCTTCAAGCCTGACTTCGGACTTCGTTCAGCTGGAAAACTGGTTCTGATTAATCCTATCATTGCATGGCTGCTTCTGTCCCCACTTGGTTTCCTGTTCTTTGTGCTCTTCCAAAGGAGCTTTACAGCTTTTCTCCAAAGTTAAATCTGCCTTCCCATTTTAAATTGTAAACTGGCGGGTCACAGAGTCCTTCTCTT